>UZAM01010635.1:1754-17612 GCA_900618415.1 Soboliphyme baturini | reverse complement strand
GGATAGGAACTCTTCCCTGACAGGCATCATTCAGTGATTCCATCAGCCAAGTTGGGTTGTACCAGAGCACCAACAGCCGGTCTTAGCGCGTGTCGTGATGTCGGCACCTGAGTAGAATTGCTTTCACCCACAGAGGTTCAGAATTCCAGTGCCGTGGCGATGTATTGACGAATGTCTAGTTGGTACCATGCCGTCTCGTAGGCTTGCTCTTGTTCATTCTCTCTGAGGGAGGATGTTTCAGTTTCCGACTGTAGGCTCCCACTGTCGATATTGTTACCGTGGAGCCTTATCTGGCACGCTACAATAGCGTTGTTGGCCTCATCTGTTCCACTCCGTTGCTGACTGTTACTTTCCACCACTTCGTGGTGCTACGCTCCCAGCTGCCAGAAGATGTGAAACAGATTCAGATTGCCCTTGGTATCTCAGAAAAAGATCGATCCCATATGACGTTCGAAAACGGTAATATTATGAAGGCCAGTTAACTAAGTATCACCGGAACCTCACCGCCGTCCCGAACCCTCACCATTTCTCATCTGGTTTTGGGACCGGGATACGGCGTGTGCTCTGTTTGTTTAAGGGACATCTTTGAAACAAATGCGACTTTTAATCATTGCCTGTGATAACCTTACACTGGTTAGGTGTAATTTTGAAAGGCACTAGGCATGACGTTTTATTAAAATTCACAGAACGAACTTGTTATGGCGGTCCTTTCTGGTTATATTTTAATGTTTAGAACTGAATTCGGATAATCCACTACCACCGCTGAATTCGTTGTTTGATTATGAACGATTCGCCTACTTAAATATTAACTCACCTTAACGCAGTTAACCGTTACATATTTACCACTCTGTCTAGCACTTGGCTTAGATTGTCGCAAGTTGAAATAGAATGGTCATTTGGAAGGATCAACGACGTCGGTCACCAATGCATATCCGGAGTTTCATTATACGTTACTGACTTCTGCAGGATTATTTTTAAGTGCATAGATTCTGACATGACTGTGTGGATATTCGCGTAAAAGTTGTAGTTGGGCTGCCTGCCTATTAGGTTAAGGTTACTGAGAAATTGATTTCGCATTCAATTCCTGCTTTAGCCTGATATTTGTGCTTCAGATTTTCTGAACAATCGTTCTATGTTTAGACTGCATCTTTCGACAAGCCGCGATGTCCTTCCTTCTCTTGGGGTTCTTGAGGTAGTCCGGGATAGTGAAACCCGCCCTTTTTTACGGTGAAAACATGAACGATTATCATGGGCGACTGCTAATTTTCATGACCTATATGAAAATGCAACCCATGGGATCTATATTTTTATGATATGCGATTACTTTGAACTGTTACCAATTTCCATGACCAGAGCTGCTTTGATATCTTGGAGTGGCCCCGTAATTGCGTGTAATGTGGTCTGGTATAATTATGGATATGAATTATGAATAATACGCGAAATAAGCATTCATAACTCTCGAAACAGTTCAGGTTTATGATGCGGCGCTCCTGCCCTAATATAACATCAAATTTTAGTTTTGATTTTCACGAATTGGTAGCATAACAATGGGTATAAAGGATTTGACAAAGGTGATATGTGACAACGCTCCAAATTCTGTCAGCGAACATGATCTGAAGTATTACTTTGGTAGGTTTTTGATTGATGAAATCGCAGCGGTTCATCTAGTTTTTTTCGTATTTGACTGTTTAGGGCGGAAAGTGGCAATCGATGCGTCGATGAGCATTTATCAATTTTTGATCGCTGTGAGACAGGATGGATCGCAGCTTTCGAACGACGCAGGTGAAACAACGAGGTATTATTCCTTTAGTAGTTTGTGAAGCCAAATATGTTTGAAATTGATAGTCCTTGCATCAATACCCTTTAAATAACTTCTGCTGGTTTTTGATCTGTTTCTTAGGAGAATAATTTTCACCAGATGTCATATATTCGATTACAATAGTATCGGTTATTGATGCTGACTAGGGTTGATACAGATAACGCAGAACCCCTGCATATGAACGTTCTTACATATATTGCTACTTAATTAGCGTCGCCAGTAAACGTCACTTTTCAGCATATGTAGATCCACTGTGTGCCAAAAAATAAAGATCTGGGAGTGTCTAGTAACACAGAAAGATGCGACCGCAAATGTCTGCATAATTCATGTTTAAAACGCATTATTGGGCTAACAGGAAGCAGTGAACGAGATATGAAGCACTTTTCAAATTCTAAAAAAACATTCGCTTTTAGAACCACATTTAATATTTGATAATTGGCAGGCATAGTTTCAGCATGAGAACGAAGAATGAGGTAAAGCGATTGAAGAATATCATCAGATGACAAATCACACTAAGAGCAATTAAGTGCTTTTCTTGTGCTTGTCATAGTTACTTGGTATGACACTACTCTTTTGAGCAGAGGAAAATGGAACACTGTTTTCTGTAGTTTGGAGAGGCTCCAGTTGAACCATAAACAATGCGTTGCTCATCCGCTTTCCTCTGGTCGAGGGAAGACACCTGTAGCCATGATCTAGCTGGCTGTTGTTTACGTGGATGGATCTCTAGCCGACATTTACATTGGTGGATTGTTACCCGGTTATTCAATATCGCCGTACGTTCGTTGTGTCGTTGTGGCCTTCACTACTACCGTTGGAGTTAAGGGTGGTTAGAATGTAGGCCGGTGGCTTACTTTTATCCTTAAAATATTAAATGGCGGTGGCCCATGGCTCGTCTTTTTTATAAAACATCCCTGCATATCCAGTTTGTTGCCACTTAGGTGCCTTATAAACAACAAGCCTTCCACTGAATTAAAAGCTGATCAGCCTACAACTGCGGAGCTTACAACTGTAGGAGCAATCTTCTCGCGCAGTTGTTCTAGCGCCCACTGATAACCTGGTAGGGATAAATGAAAAGGTCACACGAAAATGAAACGAGAACTGTCTGTTCGTAACGGTAAACGTTTCTGTCTGACAGTCTGAAGAACTCTGAGAATATATCTTAACAGTGGTATAGCAGACCTATGGAAAACTTTATCCTCACAGAAGTTGTCTCACTACATTTGAAGCGCTATGAAAAACTGATATCGAGACGATATGAGGCGCTGAATATGATATTGCCTTGGCGTGCTCCGTGAGCGGTTACTAGCTCTGCAGTCTGAGGTGCCAAGTAATTCGACTCTAATTTATAAATATGTAAGGAACCTGCCTTTGACTGTGAACTCACATGTATTTAGTCTGAATGTGAAACAGTGCCTCCATATTTATAGGGAGGCAACATTCGAGCGATGGCAAAGCCATTAAGTCCTTTTCGCTAAGGACGCAAGTCTCTCAGCCTCTTTACATGCAAGCTGGTCGCTGCCTCCAACGAATTACCACTGACTGAGAGTGCCCATATTACGTAAAATCAGCAAATAGAATGATCTTTAGATATTTACCATGCCGCACCACTTGCACTACATCGCATGAATGGTGAATGCATGTGTGGAAAAGTTCCTAAGCACCTTGTTTATAATGCTCTCATTACCTAAGTCAAATTGCACCTTTAAGAATAATTAAGCAAGAGATCACTCAGGGTTAAATGCTCGTGTTTTGAGTGAATAGCTTTCTCGTACATATTTTAGTCTTCATGCTAATTCAGAGGGCAGTAGTATTGTATCGTCATCATAATTATATTTATTAGAGGAGAACTGATAGATATTCTTATCACTTTGTCACCAATTTGTGAAAGTCAGTGGGAAGAATTAGAGTGCGAAATACAATGAAATGTCACATGAAGACAATATTTATGGAAAAGTTATCCATTGAGCTCTTATTCAATAAGCTTGAAAGTTGTAGTTTGACTTACGTAATGTGCGGCACTACAAACAAGCTGCTTACGAACTATGCGCATGCACTACTAATCATTGCTATGCAGTACATCTGGGGCAGCATTTTTAATATCTAGGGATCGTTCTATCTACTGACCTTACCTGGCACGGACACTTTCAATGGGTGATAACTCACTGCTTACGTTGAGCAGATTTTTTATACCCCTGATTATGTATATCCAATTTAATAGCGTATTATCAGTATATACCATTTCGGTCAGTGGCCCGTTTGCTGTTAAACTCCCAGTGCTATGGCCGGTTCTAAATTCGGCTAAATACGACGAATTGGCATTGCTTCACGTTGCCACTCTAAATTTTGGATGGCATACTTGGCAGTTGAGTTATCAGTTCGAGTTTATAATTCTAGAACATTCGCAAAGAATTAGACACCAGCTGTATATCATCGCGTTTGAACTCTTGTATGCTAAGTGACTGTCGTGTAATGGCTACGACAGTTCATGGCTTTGGTGCGCGGTCATGGCTTTGTTTGCTCTCATTTTGCGGTCATTTGTTTGTTATTTAATTTATGCTTGCATTTCTTTTATTTTTACTGGAGTGTAAAATTCTTGATCTTGTTTCAAGCAGTAAGCTGTCAGGTTGAAATGAATAATGTTTCAATTAATTCGTTTCTACGTGGTTCTTATGATTACAGTCATTTGCTGGGAATGTTTTACCGGACAATTCGAATGGTGGAAAATGGAATCAAGCCAATTTATGTATTTGATGGAAAGCCGCCGGAAATGAAAGGCGACGAGGTACTTCTGACTGTAATTTAAGCTCGCTTAATGATCGCGCGCATATTTTGATTATCAGCTTCAAAAACGAACTGATCGAAGAATTGAAGCAAAGACCGAGCTCGACAAAGCAGTGGAAACTGGTATGTATCTTTGAAAAATCTTGCTCTTTACATGTCCCCTTAGGTGACACGGAGACGATAGACAAGCTGAATCGCAGGCTTGTCAAAGTTTCAAAGGAGCAAACTGACGAGTGCAAAAAGCTGTTGCGTCTAATGGGCATTCCGATCATCGAGGTACGGACATAAATGAACGCTGACTCAGTCAGTGCTGCCCTTCGTTTTCTTCTTTGTCAACTTCAGGTGCAATTTCTAAGTTCTAAGAGTTTCTTAGACAATTGTTCCACTTTTCAAAAGTGGTACTCCAGTTGCTTTATCGATTCCATATTCGACCTTTCAAATTACTAGAAGAACTGCGTTACCCCTAAGTGTCAGCTTATACCTGTATACAGTCTATAGATGGATTACACGGTGAAGGGGTTGCTTACCACAAACCAACAGTGCCGTACCATTCTGCAGTTTGGCCTGCTAGGAGCAGCGTTTAGTACTTCAGCTAGCAATGCCTTTAACTCCACAAAGGTTTGCAGTCTGTCTCACCGCATCAAATGGGCGTTCCAATAAGGAGTGAAGTTAACCGCGGTTTTGTTATTTCATTTGCCTATAGAACGATACCAAGTTACGCCAGATTTGCTGTTTTCAAGTAGGTAAAGCTCTGTCTGTTATTTCTGAGATTGCCTCTGCGTCAGCAGGCCCTCAGATACTCCAACGTCGTGATTCATTAATGGAATAATATATATTTAACATAGAAGAGCTATAGAATTTTCAATTAAAGTGTTGTGAAAATTTTTCTGCGCGATTTTCTAGGCACCGGGAGAGGCAGAAGCTCAGTGCGCTGCACTCGTAAACGCAGGCGTAGTTTACGGCGCTGCTACTGAAGATATGGATACTCTAACGTTTGGATCAAATGTGCTTCTGCGTCATATGACGTTTAGCGAAACGAGGTAATGCATTGCTTGTTAATTGCTCGTATGCAGCCAGTTGTGCCCTGTTTCATTAACTTCTGAGACGGCTGAATGAAGTACTTTATCTGTTTGAACTTAACTTTAGCACTTACCCAGTAAATGCTTTAGGTGACTTTTTGGTTTCTTTTTTTCTTAACTGTTGTTCTTTAGACGTTGCTTTCCCCAAGGAGTTCCGCTAAGAGTCGCCTGATTTTTATTTTACAAATCATGCCCATAACAGACAAAACTTTGCATTGCAGTGCTTTGTTGTTCATCGATTGTATTATGTTTTCAGAAAAATGCCAATTAAAGAGTTTCGTTTGGCAGATGTATTGCAAGGAATGAAACTGAATAAGAATGAGGTATTCCTGTTAATCCGCTTTAATTTCCTGTTTCAAGTTCGTAGACCTATGCATATTACTTGGATGTGATTATTGTCCGACAATCAAAGGCATCGGACCGAAGAAAGCTTATGAACTAATCAAAACGTATCACAGCATCGAGGAAATTTTGAAGCATATTGACGCAAAAGTATGAATTTTGTTGTTTGTGAAATCCTTTAGTTTGCATTTAGAAGTACACCATTCCGGACACTTGGAAATTCGAAGTTAGCGCTGTTCCGGAATGTTACCGTTTATGTTCTGCAGTGATATGTTTAGGAAGCGCGGAAACTTTTCTTAGAGCCAGACACTGAAAATGCAGACAAATTCGAGGTCAGCTAGTCGCTAATTTTTTTACTGTTTTCTGTCTAACGGCTGTTTAGATAACTTGGTCTGATCCGGATGAAGAAGGCTTGGTGGAATTTTTGGTCAGAACGAAAAACTTCAAGTATACGCTGTTATAGTATTTTATTTTATAACAGTCGATCTTTCAAATATCTTTTTTGAAAGAAGCAACTGTAAAATAAGTTTCGAACGTTATTTAAGTAGACAGCAGGTGCATAAGTAAATTTGGTGCCTCTGCACGAAAACGTTACTATGTTCTCTGTGAATTACTGTTGTAGCCCCTATTGCACTATTGTTTATTAGAGCCCGTACATTTTGGAAAATCTGTGAACGTGATTCGTGCGTTTGTAAAACTTTTGACAGTAACTTTGTTAAGGTACTTCTCTTTCTTATTACGCTAGTTCAGTCTTCCACAAATCATTGTAATCACCATCATTAGTATTCGCATTCACCAAAGTAAACGATCGCACGATCAGATAAAGTACTATGGAGTGCATTTTTCTTAGCTGTAAAATCCTGTCATGAATCCCAAAACGACCGGTTATCAATTTAATGGTAATTAGGGTTGACGTATTTCGATGTACCTTCGAATCGAATTTTCTAGGGGCGCTGCACTCTGAAGCACTGAAAATCACCGCCTGTGCTAATTCACGAAAAAGGTGTCATGAAATCATTTCATGCTGTCGTATACCTTCTGAGCAAAAAAGTATATTTACGAGTTTTACGAACAAGAATACTTCGATGATATCAGAAGATCAAGAAGAAAGAGCTTCATTCACGTCGGTTTGGTTCAGGGCTGAGGAGATACAATAATAAAACACTGATAATCTCATGCATAATGTCGCCATCCCTGTGAACAGACAATGGTATTTATTATTATTGATATGCGCTGCTACCACCCTGGTTCAGCAGATACCCGTGGACGTTCTGTGACTAAAAAACGTGTCATCGTGATAAACAACAAAATGACAACGTTTGATATACTAATCGATTGTGTGCAGCAGTCAGACTGCATCCAGTAAGCATTATGATCCGTTTACACCTGCCTAGCTAGGTGACAGATGCGATATGCCGGTGGTCTGAGGAAACCGAATGAGGCGTCAGTTTAACATTCGTAGTTTCTCTCCCATGCAGACTAAAAGTTTACAAAAAATGCTTCTTACGAATAAATGCCACGAAAAATAATTGTTTTTTTTTCTAGAAAATGACATCTTATGTTCTTCATCGTGATCTCATTTTGAACCTCCCCCCAGCGATGTTTAGAGCAATAATGCCTGGAGTTGTGCATGCAAAAGTCCTTGCTGTGCAAGTCAGGTATGCGCAGTTAAACTATTACACCACAGTGAGTGTGCTGCTCTGTCAACATATATTATGACCTCATATTATACTAGCTACCAATGCTGTATAATTCTGCCCTGTGCACATAGTATATTTTCATGCGATATGACAGTACAGAACATAGTGATTCAGTACGCAAGACACGTCTGAGTAAGTAGCATTGTGGTATCATTTATGGCTCTGTAACTTATGCCATGACTGGAGTTATCAAGCCCAAAAAAGTTGTAGCGAGTTCCAGATCCGGTTGAGTAAGGCGGATTAACCTTAGGCAGACAATCAGCCATATAAAGAAATTCAAAATCATTATTTGATGATTAGCTAACCCTTATAGTGAATGATGGAACGTTCTCTGCAGGCGACGCTACGCAGCCAGTTTCGGCAACTTTGAGAAACGAACATTGGATGCGAAGGAAAGCGCGACAGATGCAGTCACGGATAACGAGTTTGCTTTACCCAGAACATAATAAACCGAAAAAAGTAATAACAAAATAATTCGTAATAGTATAAATAGCTACTTAGACGTTTGGAACAATGACGGTAATGGCAGTGGTGCTACCAGAATTTCTTCGAAGAAGGTTATTCAGCATCGCTTGCATCCGCAGCAGATCGATATTTTGACTATATCGTGCACTTATTTTTTGTGCTGACATAACTGCTTGAGTGTTCATGCTATATCACTCTATCTTACCCATTGTAGGACGTATAGTAGATACATATGGCATAGCTTAAGGTTCATTCATTTTCTTATACATTTTCTTTTGGGCTGCATGAGCAACAGTAGCGTCAGGAGTTTTTTCAAATAGTCCAATCATATGCTTCAACCATTCAGCACTTGGACGTTGCGTTCTAAATCTTGCCGACTGTAGAAACTGCTATGTCATTAACGCACACGCAGCACAGCCGCAAGGTCTGTATTTTTATGCTCTTTACCGATGTTTCACAGGCGGCATATCAATGTGTCGATATTCCCTAAATGATGCTCATATTGTAGTAGGATTTTTTATAAAGGTACATAGTAAACACTCATACTATGCTCACTGTAAATCAGTATGCCAATCTAAATTGCACCCTTACGTTATAAACTGACTTGCATACTTCATGTTGCACAATTGCCATATATATTGTTGCTATACATTGTTTTACGGTTACTTTAACGGTTCGTAAAAGTGGATTAGGAGTGAGCAGATACACCATATTGCCTAATGTTTCTTACATGCATTCGGTGATAGACGTGGAGACAAGTTAACTTCGGAAAAATAGAAATCTATTAACTTCGGCTGGCATTCGAAAGGGCGAATTTCAGTAATAGTTGCCTTTTGATATTCTCTACTGACTGACCTACTAAACCAAGATTATTTTCATTAAATCATTTTGATTCAGAGTTCAGGAAAGGTTTATTGAGAGCTTTTGATATCTTACATCGTTAGTAGTTTTCATGTATTTCTTGTTTCAGTGAGGTTCGAGTACGAAACGGGGCTGCAAAGTTGATGAAAGCACGACATACCGCAACTCAAGGGCGCATCGACAATTTCTTTACCGTGGTACCTGCAACGAATAAGCGCAAGGTGAGAATTTTAAAATAATTTGTGAAATCAAGCTAATGCTGAAAGTTGTTTTCGCCCCAATGTAGTGAATCTAGTGTCCGCTGCTAGGTTTTGATTCTACTACAGTAATTGTTTAAAAGAATTCCTGTTCAGTAACATTTATAGTGATTTTTGGGAAGTTTTTGCAATGGTAGTGAAATAACTGTGTTCACCGTGACCAGTCAGTATTCGGCTGGCACCGGCCGCAACAGTGTGTTGCATATAAAGTTTTACCACTCGCTGGTAGGGTTGACGATGTCCAGGAAATGTTGTACAGGCGGATTTCCCAACTTCGATGGGAGTTTTCTCCTTGCATGACATTTAACCACAGCACGGCCATAATATGGAGGCGTTCTTCTTCAGAATAGGGGTCGCTTTCGCCTCGTACAGTATCTTTTGGCATAGTGACTTTTTTTTAAAGAACGGGCTTGTCGAGTTCGAATTCAGTCGCGCTATGGTGGTCACACGGCTGCCTCTCTCCGACTGTTTGTTTGTTGCAGCTAACCTCCGTATCTGGTGGTCGTTCCCATTTCTGTCTCCCGGCAACGCTCCAGATGTCCAGCAGCTAGGCACACTGGGAAAAATGAGTTCTTATAAAGGACCTTCGTTGTTCTTGTTTATGTGTATGTGCGGTTCTGCTCTGAAGTACGGCCGTATTGTTTTGCCGATATATTCAACATTCAATTTGACAATTATTTTTTCGCATATTTTCTGTTAGTTGACCCATAAACACCTTTCATTATTCTGCGTTATTATGCTCTGAGTTACTCAAAAATTCAGTATTTTGTTCATGCGTTCGTGATTTTTGAAAATTGAGAAATGTATGAAAACGGTTTATTTTTGCACAAGGCGAGCAAATAAGGTTGTCATTTGGGTAGTAGACCAGACCCAGTATTACTTTTTCTTTCTCTCTTTGTCACGAGCCTTCTTCAGATTGGTCCAGGTTGATTAGCGTTGTTGGTTCAGGAGTCCGCAGTTGTCGTGACACCTGGAGTCAAAGGTGTATGTTTGGTTCATGCTGCCGCTTAAGTTGTTTTTCGGTGATGGGCTTGATAAGGTTTGTCCAATCTGTACAGAGTTCATTTAGGTTGAATTTTCACATGATCGGATGATTAGGGCTTCTCTGAGTCTTGGTTTCCGCTTGTTTTTTTCTTTAATGTCGATGCAACATAACCACTGGAGAGCGTGACATTTCTGTGTTGCACGATCTTCAGGACCTTAGGAAGAGGATAAGACAAGCCTTAATTTCCAATCC
The DNA here is from genome assembly GCA_900618415.1 of Soboliphyme baturini. Classification (NCBI taxonomy): domain Eukaryota; kingdom Metazoa; phylum Nematoda; class Enoplea; order Dioctophymatida; family Soboliphymatidae; genus Soboliphyme; species Soboliphyme baturini. Next base: position 7,071 of record UZAM01010635.1, on the reverse strand, counting down.
TGCAAAGATATTAACCGTTAAGACGGACACGAACTCAGCACCGCTTCGACAAACCTTATCGAGCTCGTTACCGAGAAACTGCTTAACCAGCAGCATGGGCTAAAAGCACACTCGTGACTCCAAGTATCATAACAGTTGCGGACCACAAAACCAACTGCGAAAATCAACAGGGAAAATCTTGAAAACGACTCATGAGAAATGAGCTGAAACGTCGGTACTGGTTAGTCACCGAATTGACCAACTTATTTATTACGTTGAAGTTTTCTGCTTGTAGTCGGTCATGATTCCTTAGCCATCTTGAAAAACTTATCGAAAAGCATGGTTTTTCTCATTCTCCAACTCGTTGCACTCTGCAGATAGCGCAGAAACAGTGGAACAGACGAAGGAGTTCCCATACTTTGGAATGCTGCTTAATTTTGATGGAAAATGGGATTAAGATATTTGACCGATGGATTAGAAAAGCTAGCGACGTTCCGCCTAAACTAGCCCAAACCGTTATTGCTTAAGCGGAGCTGTGTCTGAAGACTACGCTTGCTGCATTCAAGTAGAGCTTCATTCCCGATGCTTACTTACGTTAATGAGTTGTGACTATTCGATCACGGCTACAAGCGGCTGAAGTAGGCTTTCTGAGACGAATTCCTGTGCTCACTCGTCTCACCTTATGTGTAGCTGCTGCTTCTCCAGATTGAGAAGTCGTGACTGCAATCCTTTGTACATCCCTTACGAACACTAGTCAGAATGAAAGGCTAAGGAACTGCTACTTTCTAGGGACTGGTCTAAGAGCCAGGGTGTGGCCATGAATAAATGGACAAGGTTTCGACCGACTCCTGTTAATTTCTGTCAGAGCTGAAACGGATCTTTGGAGACCATGTCTAACTTTTCTGCCTCCGCGACTTGAAAGAATAAGCAATCATCGATACTGACGGATTGACTGAATAGTTGGTTCTCCTCCTCTGGTTTTGTTCCAAAGTACTTACGACCATGGGTAATAACAGGATAGTTTCAATGGTACGTTTCCCTCGGTGGCAAAATTTTCATCTTCCTATATATTGTAAAGCATGCAACTAAAATCATAAATGACAAAGAAAAACTACACGAAATAATTCACGTCGTTTCACGCTGCCAGCGCATTTTTCATGTTGCTGCTGTTCAGTTTTCCCTTAAGACTACCGCCATTAATTGTTGTGTATTTTCACGTTCATATAGAAACATTAGCGAAACTCTTCCTGTTAACCTGAGAAAAAGCGCATACTCCTTTACTATTTCTGCGAGCTATTCTTTCGACGGTGGCGTTTACGGTGACACTGTAGTTTTGTATGCATTTAGTATTGTTACTTCAGTAAATGAAAACAGGATAAATATTCGGATATTCAAATCCATGCCATTGTGTAAACAGATCTTGTCTTTAGCGATTACTGCACTTGTAGCAAGATAAGTAGCATTAGAGCCAGACTGTGACCTAAACGAAGAAAGTGTGTCATTTAAGCTTAAACATATCAGTATGTATTAACCAAATTCTTAAGTTTCGTCTATAAACCATCAAAATGTGGTAAAATTTTGGATTTTGCACCGTTTTAACGCTTTCCAGGTACATGGTGATTCAAAGATCGGTCAGTTTCGCGAAACTAAAAAGAAAGGAAAACAATAAGCATTCGCAAACGTTCATTCAGTGTTACTAAATCTTTTTCTGACTGTAAAATTCATGTAATTTGTCATCATGGTTATGTTAAATCGCCTGATGTGTAATATGTACCACTGTTTGTCAGGGATTGTCACTGGTTAATTATAAATGTCTTGAACTAATGAATATAACATGAATAAAGTCATTCATTTGTATTTGTCGTTCCTCGACACTAAGCCCAGCGCGATTCTGATCATTAGCCCAGCATCTCCGTAAATATTGTCAATATAACTAGTTGCCGAATGCTTTCATGGTGAAAATTTGTATTTCTAGTAATGTCTTTCCGCGAACACAGCAACCGCTTTGATAATATGCTGGTGAATGAACTTTCTTCGAACAGGAAGCTCAGATCTGTTCTGATTCAACCGCTCTTGTTTCATCGAAAACAGAGTTACCTCTTACATCGCTCTTTGATTTCAGTTTACGAGGCAACGGCGGTATTTTTACTCAAGCAAAGGTTGTTGTTGATAAAGATCTGTCGTCAGGTAGTTTAACCTGTGATCTTGTCAGGTAGTCTACATCTGAACATTCTCCCAAAACGGTTCAAGCTCTTCGAGCGTATTTTATATTAGTTACGGTATAAAATATGCACGCATGTTTCTTCAATGTACTGACTACTGTTTTCAAGTTACACCTTGTTATGCATAGGTCATTTCCTTGTCATTTGTTTCACAACTTCTATTGCTGATATCCTGAATTTAAGATAGCAAAATTTGACATGTATATCCTTACCGAAAAATTTTATACTAAGCACATCTGGTCATACTACGAATCAAAGGCTTTGCAATTCGATGGTTTCGATGTTAGTCCGTACCTAGCGCTTAATCTCTGTATTGCCGTCTTTTGAAGTTTGGGCCTTGCTGCAATAGCTGCGATGTCGCCAGCGTAGTTCAAATCTTCTATCCATTGCCCTGATGCTTAGAACATCACTTCGACAGATCTTTATCACAATCAGCTGTCACTCGCGTAGCTTTTGTACTGGTGTAAATATTCGTAATCTTAGCGACTTCGCATTCTGCCATGGTTTCTTAACTGCTCGTGCAGTGTCGCTTTACAGTGCACTAAATTTTTTGTCACATGGGAAGTACGGACTTCGGTACTTACCCACGTGTAGAAAAGCCTACGGTCAATAGCCGTCAGCAGCGAGCTTCAGCATGAAATGTTTGCAAATTTCAGATGAAATTTAGGTGGTCGCCTACCAGCGTAGAAAAAAATGAAAGCCAGTAATTAATGAGCTGTAAGATTCCCTCCTGTGCAATGTCATGAGCGTGATTCATGCACGCTTTTTTCGGTGTGCTTTAGTTGTGGCGATGTTCTCTATTAAGATGCCATCAGCCAGGAGTGTGGAAGTACACAGTCCTTCTATATCTCATAGTAATAAATACTTTTTCATCCAGAAAGATGGATTCGAACTGCAATCCTTCAGTTGTCAACTCGGCATTCTACTAACACCACAGGCGTACGAAGAAATTACTCAGTGCTTGAACCATCATGCTTAAAGAATGCTAAGAAAAGCAGCCGTTCTTTTTACCCGTACGTTTGACCTTATCCACTGCTAGTATCGATCTCAGAGTTTAAGATCGGTGTAAATAGCAGAGGCAGTCAATTCATACTTGAACTGCCTAACATGCTGTCTCAGACTCATATTGTTATCTATCTCATATTCCATCTAGCACACAGGTATACCCTGATTACTCATTCCAAAATTTGTGAAACTTCAAACCTGTCTGCTACGAGTTTTCGTTTCGAAAAAAACTCTCTTGAAGGCAAGAAATTTAAACAACATTACGTCGAACATTCAATCCTGAAAATGATTTAATTTTCCCCTTTAGGACTGTTTTCTCAAACCAGATGGAGAGCCGGTGTCCGCTACCCTTATTTAATCTTCCTATATGTTACTAAGCATGAGCAAATGCGAGGAACACAATTATAGTATCCAACTGTGATAACGCAGCTAGCAATCATATGCGCTTTTAAAGCAGTCCATAAAGTAATGCTACTTTAATTTCGCACAAAGAGTGCAATTATAACAAAGCAACTTTAAGACCATACAATGATCTGAAAACATGAGATTCGGAAGCACGTAAGCACCATAAAAGACAAAAAACGATTAACTGTAAACACAATTGCATAGTGCATAAGCAAAACTATGTTTAAAATGCTAACACAGATAAAAGCAAAAATAAATGGTTAAAACTGACTGACATTCAGTGGAATAGAAACGTTCATATATGAACATCAAAACTTTCGCGTTTTAAAAGTTCATCGCGCAAATATTCGATTCTGTCGTTTGAAGCAACGCGGTCTATACATCCGTTGATATTGTGCTGAGGTTGGGAAAGGTACATTTTGGTGAATGAACGCAAGAAAAGTCGGAAGGCAAACTTTCGGTAGCGCTTGCAGCTGCTTGTGAAAACGAATCTTCCTGTCCGGTTGTCGGCTCATTCAGAAAATCATGTACTCCGAGAACCTCATCAGCGCGAAGAACAGTGTTTGCCTTTGTGGCAATTTCAGCGTTCACTTCCAATGAACGAAAAACACTGTCCTCCGTCGCGCCCTCAATCTGTTCGTTGGACAAACACGGTTGGCTTCGATAGCTTATAGCGGACTTATTTTCAGATAAACTTGTGATCGGCTGCGTATGACGACGAAGGTCGAGTCTTCGATCGCTACCCTTGCATGTCTTTGTTGCGTATCTCCCTTGTCTCCACTTTGATATGATCGTCTCGACGTCGTGCTCCTCGTCTGGGCTGATCGAGTGATCTCTGCTACTGTAGTTTCCAGGAGGCGGTAAACGTTTTCGGTAAACCGTGTCCAACTGCTTTTGCCTCTCAATGCCGTTAATCCGCTCTCCTTGACTGAAGTCACTTTTTCGAATATCGCCGCCGCTACTTTCATAAATAACAAAGGTATCTCTGCTAAAAGTGCTTAGCAAATCTTCACGCTGCCTCACATCGAAAGCTGTTGTCGTCGAAGGCGTCAACTTGCACGAAAAAACAGGTTCTTCCGGGGGTCCGTAACACATGAACGACTTCTTTGGAAAGTTGTTTCTAAGGATGTACGAAATATCGCCTCCGAAAATCTTGCGTTGTTCACCAAAATTCGCCGTCTTCGTCACCGCTTGCTGTGGCTCTGCTTCAGCTGGTGCGGAAATGATCAAAAAAGCTGTTTGGCGCTTCACCGGTTTCACGTACTCACGGTCCGTGAAAGAATAAGTCCACACATCTGCCATCACCTGATCATCGATAGCCAGAGGCGCTTGACTCGACCTTACGAAAAGCGACTGCGATTGTGATGACGAAAAACCGAATATTTTCGGCTTTGGTGGTAATACCGGCTTAGGAGTCCGCGAACTTTTCGCAAAATTAGACGAAAAGTTGTGAGATTCACAAACAGGCAGCCCTGAGGCGCTCGAATCATTATTCGCAACACTGCCGTGAGAATTAACGCTATAAGCGAAGAGCGCTTTACCCGCTGATTCGTCAGGACTAGTCTCGTACACGCTGGAAAATGAATAGTTACAGGGGGCATTCTTATACGCGCCTTGCGAATCGTCATTCGCACCGTACCTCATCTCCTTCGCTCGTTCGCCATCCGACAGATGATAGGAAGCCTCAGACATGTTTTCATCGTCGT
>UZAM01010632.1:3437-17613 GCA_900618415.1 Soboliphyme baturini | reverse complement strand
GGTCACTATCATCAATTCTAGCATTCTCGTCGAGCAAGCATTCACGCATATATGACATGTTTTGACTGAAGCGAGGGCAGTTTAGACCAGGGGCTTCCAAATGACCATGCTCGTGATGGTTCTCGAGTAGCTGACAGTCTTTAGTTCATTTCCTCTGCAGTCTGCGAGGTTTGTTATTTCGCGTCATGAAATTTGACAGTCTACAGTATGCCAGATGTAGCGCATGTATGAATGAATAAAATGGATCATTGGATATAAGGATCAGGGTTGGAGTAGCTGAACGCTGCCCGCACAGTTTATCAAAGTGAGGTGTTCTTGCTTTGCTGTTTAACATCCTGGCTATAGATCGTGATGGAGAAAGGCATCAACTCAACCGCGACAGAATAGCCATCACGCAGTTAAGCAACTCAGAGTGTCCGGCGCGTTTTTTTAACCACCCTCACGCTAGTGAGCGAATCTGTGGTATATCGATGAAAATTCAAAATCAGGTGAATGACAATATGTACAGTAAGCGTTAAGATGGCAATGATTAAAAAACGCCATGGCGACCGTCAACCGAATGAGTTTTCTCAATGCTATTTCGAAAGAAGAGCTTATGCAATTTTAGCTTTTTTCTCCAATCTTAATGCTGATGACTGCGTCGGTTTGGTAGTAGATCAGAACTTTGAAATAGCATTCTTGTATTTTGGCGCACTCCATGATATGCGTAAAATGGAGCTATAGAAACCAATACTGAACGGCCGCTTCGATGGTATTCGTGCTTATATACAGCCTCAAAATATGCGCTGTCATAAACTGCTGTGTATTTTGATGGTATGGCTTGAATCAATGCATGCTCTGTTGCTTCTCGGAAGTTCAATGGCATAAAATTGCCTGCACCTTCTGGCTGAACTCTGATTCTTGTGACTTAAATTACAGATTGTTCAGTTAGTCACAAATAAATTTTTAGGAGGTTTTGAAGTTTGTCCAACAGACGCGCTAAAGAGGGACTCCGTTTTTTCTTCATGAAATACAATAAATCTGTCTTATTTATTTGGCGGAGCTTCTCATACGGAAAGCAGAACGAAGCCCTGAAAGTTCTGCCTGAGTAGGTGAAATCTTGTTTGTCATCTGTGGTTGATAATTATCAGTCAGCACCTAACGATTTTTCACATCCGTTATCGAAACACTGAATCAAAGAGCCCTTTTGAATCTGAAGGCGGAGAAGACTCCTGTGCTTGATCGAAGTCCTTTAGTGTTAAAGAAGTATCGAGGAATGGCAGAAGTGCTCCACCTCATGGTTCATCAAATATGAACCACAAATCCTTTTCATAGAGAATATGTCTGAGATAATTGCTCTAATGCTTAAACTGGGTCATGGGAGATAGCGTTTAATTATCCGACTACTGTCAGCGAATGAAAGGCACTGCTCATTTTTTATCCGAGAGAGTTTTCGCCAGGTAATTCATACGAGTCTGCGTGATCTAAACAGGCGTTAAGACGGGATTTTCTTGGCCTGAAAGTATTTTCACTCTGCATGGGATTGAGTAATGCCGACGATTTCAGTTGCCCCGGTTTGCCAATGACTTTATCTTTAAGATTGCGTTTGATTCAGCATGTTCGGCAATGTTGATAGTCCTAATGATAGGCCATTGCATATACGAGAATACAGTTTTACTTTTGTTGGGAATGTGTGCACAAGCAGCACCTGCTGCTAAGATGAAGAAACAGCTATATGAGCGGTTCTCTATTCTTAGTTTCCCAAGGAGACTTACCTTCCCCTTGTATTAAATATCGTTCTCCACTTTCTTCTACAAAACAGTGCCGACGCTAGGAAATATGAAGGTTTCATTATTAAGGGATTAGACAGTTCAAGTAATCTGCTATACATCTTGCTACCCTGTTTTAGGTCTGTAAAATTTTCTTGGTGTGTATTACATTGAACGGATTCCGCTTGCTACGCAGCCACAAGCTCCCACCTTTTCCTTAACGGTAGGAAATCAACATTTGTGTATAGCCCATCAGGCAGAACTGGTCTATAAGTAGAATAAAGAGGTGAGGTGCTTCAAGAGGTTGACGAATTTAAATACCTCTATTTCATCCTTCCTAGCGACAGCACCAGCCAGCTAGAGTTAAGCCTGCGATCACTGTCACACAACAACACTTCTTTTAGCCTGTCCATTTAAGGAATAACTGTTTCTACTTCGGTCAAAAATCAAGATCTACTTTGCCCAGGCAGGTTCAGCTTTGAGGGTTCCGTTCGACATGAAATGAGGGTTGAAATGCAGAAAGTAAGGAATAACAGTAATCCCTTCTGAGCAGAAGAGAATTGAATAGATGAGAAGATTAAGGGCAGAATTTTGACCCTCTGTGACAAATTAGTCGAGTTGAAGCAATTCACTCCAGATTCTTCGGTCGGTCGGTCGGTCAGTCAGTCAGTGACTTCTGAATCTAGAGAACTAGCACCCTTGCTGCAAGACTCGTTCGGATTTGCATACTCTTGACCAAGTCTAGAGGCAATAACTCAGCGATTCGTTTCAGAAAGTCAGTTTCAGTCGCTTGCGCCACGTAACGTCCTTTTGCGGCGTTAACCACGATTCATGGGGATGAAGAATGAATTGAACACAAATAGCTTAGTCTTCAGGCTTGTCTCTGCCTTAGTCACAAAAGCATAGGCTAATTCACGCAGAACGCAGCTAGCCACTTTAATTCACCACCATCTCGTCCTCCATTTTCAATCATCACTAAAGAAAGGACAGGAAAAGAGCGGAAAAGAATGTTTGTCACTATCGAAATGCCGGTCTTCCACCACTTTCATGATTGTACCCTTATTGCGGTTTTCTTTTCATGTAGTTAATGGCACATTACTGATCTCATTTTCATGGCTATTATCTAGGAGTACTTATTTTAAAGGCGGAGTCTATTGTCATGTGACAAGCGTCGCGTTTCGCTCTCTTGATTCCTTTAAACATAACGGTCATCATCTCGGAAGGAAGAAGGGTAAAGAACCTCAATATTAGATTGAACTCAAAACCTGTCGATACTGTACAAACTGAGCAATGTGTGACAAATTCCTTGCTCAAAGTGAATTCATAAGACAAGTTTGCCGTGGAACGGAATCGAATCGGACGTCTCCAGAGTTCGAACAACCTCTAAGACATTGCGTCAGCACGCCTCTAAACATGACTCAGAGAAATGTGAACTTCTCCATCTGTACCACTGATTCTCAGTTCATCTGCAGAACGCAACCACGAGGAGAATGAGAAGCTTTTCGTCTTAGATGCGGTCACACGCGGACCGGCCACGTCGCACTCGGCTGTGAACCTTTCAAGGGAACGCTGTAGATCAGTTTAAGAAGATGTCAGTAAAACAAGATCGTCTGCAAGCAGCAACCTTCTCGACTTAACATCTCCTATACCGATACACTCATCGCCTTGGCAGCTCCTGACTATTCCATCCATGTACAACACAAACAGGAGAGGGGACAGGACGCAGCCTTGCCAGAGACCAGTGCGAACGTTGAATGGTCCGGTCTTAATTTACGCTGATGCATGAGCTGCTATCAGTATATCGTGACTGGGTGATTATAGTTACTTGATCGTAGCCGTAGATCCCATATATTTTCAGACAAGCCAATTGTTTGTCAGGCTGAATTCGGTCATATGTTTTACACAGGTCCATAAAGCAAATGTAAGCTGGATGAGTGAACTCTCACAAATTCAGGCGTAAGGCGTAGCTGTGGTGCAAGGTACATCGACCTGACGAAGTCGTACTGATATCTTTGTTTCTAAGAGTCATTATTCCACCATATCTTTGCGTGGATTTTTCGCGAAAGGCTTACTACATGAATGCGCAGATTTTTCTTCTTCTTCCGGCGTATAGCAGCAGCGGCTATAAGTCGAGATCCGCTTCAGAGAGCAAAGCGATGAACCGGTTATCAGCGCATGAGATGCGTCGTCTACTTTCTCGAACTTTCTTGATTCCCACTGGCTGATGATTGGTCTGCGTAGCCGTCATCACACGCTTCCGTTGCTGTATAGTATTACCTGTGCTGATGGTACTCATTAATGGGATGGGTCTTGCGAACCCTAATGAGGGTTGCTCTTGTTTTGCGGGCTAAGCGGGACTAGTACACAATTCTTGACGGATCTTCGATTATTTGTTTGCTTGTCACGTATTCTGAAAGATTTTTGTCCACTCATCATTGGAGTCGAAGGATGATGCCGTTAAGTCGTAGACGGTTTGCCAGAAAGGCTTATGCCATTTTTATCTTTCTCTTGGATGATACTCTTGAAGAGACAAATTTGAATCATCGTGGATTTAGGGGTACTCTGTTAGGCAGGTATGGCGCATTCTTATACCATATAGAGGCATGCTTGAGAACATCAGCAACCAGGGAAGTAGGTCACCATGGAGAGTTCCAGTTATGATCGCCGTGGTGTTGTTAAGTATGACATCGGGATTCCATGTATGGCTATTTATAGCCACACCACTGCACAGTAATGCATGGTAGAATATATAGTAGTGAGGACTGCTATTCGCAGTATGTGGGCGTTAGATCCCTAACGTGTTTCCTCCTGTTTCTAACTGATGTTGTTCCAAGAATTAATCTTGGCACAGGTCTATTGGAAGTATGGAAACTAGAGGCAGCGGTCCAAGGTTACCCCCAATTATTTTGAGATGGCCTCGTTTCTGATTCGATCGCCAAAGTATGACGCTTCGAGGGTAGTTTTTGTCAGACGGTCGCTGAGAAGAGGCGGTAGCAACTGTTTTCGACGGCTTAAAGCTGAAGTCAGCGTTTGTAACGTAGTCTCCAGGTCGGCGGTTAAAATTTGGCCGTTCTGGTCGAGACTTCTTCCCTTGAACGCAAATGCCATATCGCCCTCGCAGGCAAACTTTCTGGCTGGTGCTGGCGGCATATCGCTTGTTTGAACGTTGAACAGTAATCGTGTCAAAACACAGGCATTGTGACAACCACGCTTATTGCCTTGGTTGAGCAGATTTGATCAATTTGCAAATCTTTGCAAATTTCAGTTATAATCCGTGTCGAAAATGCAGTTGAGGTCTATGAGAACAACATCAATCTTTTGCTTTCTTTCAACCGGCTGCCATGAGCCATGATAATGTGATTATTTGGTCGACTTCAATCCTGCTGGAGACTGATTTGATCATCTGACAGTGCTGGCTCTGTACTAGGCGTGAGATATGTCAACGGCACCTACTCCAGCAGTACGTATACTGTCCGGAGGAGCGAGATTGGCCTGTAGCTTGACGTTTCATTAAACGGAATACCGAGTTACAAAATGGCAACCATTTTTACCGTCTTCCAGAAGATCGGTATGTCCACGGTTTGGTGGATTTCTGTGTAAAGTGCAATGAGGTATTCTCGACCGCTTTAACCAAAATGTTATAGGAACTCAGGAAGAATTCCATCAAGTCCTACCACTTTTCCATATTTAGTTTCTGCGAGATTGTCATCAGTTTCACCCTTGTTTATGGGACGGCATTCTTCGAAATCCTCGTAGTATGCCGATGTTTTAGTTTGCTCTGGACGACGATCTTGCCTAGTTTGATTCTCTGCTCGATATTTAGCGTTCCGTTAAAGATTGATAGCCACCGAGTTGGCAGCGGTTTACGGGGACCAGATTTCTTGAGAGGTCTTCGTTTCAAAGGTGCGTAGTAGTTTCAGTCTCTCATGACTCAGATGTGTGAAGTTGAGGTCTTTGAAGGCTTTCCGCCTCGTCGTCGTTCTCCTGCATCCTATGACTGCAAAAGCTTGGCTGCTAATGTTGGGTTTGCAGTCGTTACATATTCCCTTGAGAGCAGCTCATTCTCAGGCAGCCAGGATGGCTTGCATGCCTTCTGAGGTCCTGTGGGAATATGATTTACGGCAGCTGAAATGGTGATTTTGCAGAAGGAATCAAAGTTCCATAACATGGAAGTGATGGAGATTATTTCACTGCCGACTGCAAAGGCGATTGATGACCGCGGAGGTTCCATCGTGGAATCGGTTTCGTGGTTTTTATGGTAAGTTGATGCCAATGTGCGTTAGCGATTGTCTGAGGTGGTTTCTTGGGCAGTCGTTCAGAATCCTACGACAAACCGCAATTGGTGCTTCGCTGCTGCCAGTAGAGGAAGATAAGATAGTTTCACTTTTAAAGTCTGGATGGAAATGTTCCATGCTGCTTCGGATCGGAAAGTAAATAACGGTTCTCTTTAGAGGCTCCCCCCCAACACTTTCTTTCCTGTGCCGTTATTGCTGAGGTCGCTAGGGCCGTTTTTTCCAATGTGTCTGCTCCAAGATGCGAACTGAAATAGCCCATTGTAATATGGATTCCACGTTCCACAAATGAATTCATATTCTTCCGTTAAATTTGGCCCATAAGCCTGTAATAATGTCAATGCTTTAGCCTGTTGAAACTTTCATTGGATGATTGCCACTCTTCCGTTAATAGGCGTCCAATCAATGATTTCATTCGGCTCTGGCAGAACTCCATCACCTGCCTGAGCCCGCGTTGTGATATCGACAACTGAGCAGAATAGCTTCATTCCGCAGAGGTTCAGGATTTCCGTGTCTTGGCACTATCTTGACGCGTGCTAAACTATGTGCAGTCTATTCCTTGCAGTCTTATCAGCTAAGTCCTGCTCTTTCCCTCAAAGTGAGGATACGGTATAATGTCCGACTGTCAACTACCACTGTCGGTATCGCTCCCGCCTAGCCTTATCTGACGTGATATAACAGCATCGCGCCGTCTGCTTCCTCAATTCGGTAGGAGTAGTGGCTTCGTTGTTGATTTGTGTTTTCGTTGTCTTTTTGTCGATTTACTGCAGCCATCGACGCACTGCTACGCCCCTGCTGTAAGAAAGCGAGAAGCAGGCTCTGATCGCTGACTTTTCCCAGCCTGCCTCAGTTCCCCAATAATCTGCACGGCGCTTGGCAACTTTGGCGAAGACCGAGCCGATGTAGCATTCGATAACGTCAATATCATGAGGAGCAAGTGGCTGAATTTCACGGGAGTTCTCGCCACGTTCCCCAAACCCTACTTTTTCTCATCTGATCTTGGAACCGACAATGGCGTAGTTTAGAGATTATTTTTCTCAGGAAGCAGATCTGCTTCTACCATATTCATTTATGTTGCATGGCCGTAGTCGACGTTTGCTGTGTTTCGATTCCAGCGGGAAAAGTTCATGCTCTCGTGATCAGCAGATTCATGCTCATTTTCTTACCTTAAGTAGGCCGATTTCATTTTTATAATCTTCACAGCTACGGCAAATTCAGGTGACTGAGATAGGGCAAAATTCTTCCTCGAATTGTCATGTAATTCAACATTGTGTGTAATCCAACTGATATCATTGGTCCGTGATGCATCACAGAAACACCACCCTGACTGAGGTAAAAGGCAAGCTAATTTTGTAGAATGAGTAACTCAATTGTCATCCCAAATATGGGCAAGTTTTAATAGTACGCGAAGGTGAGGAAATTCAACTATTACACGCCAACCATAGATGCTGTCGCAGGATGTGACGGAGCCAGGGTACTTAAGCTGGTGAACGTTCTGAAGCGCTTCGCTTCCTTCTTCAACTAACAAATAAGCTGTGCCAGATGGGCGGCTGTTGACTAACGGGCGTTAAGAAATAGGTCGTCTTTCACAACTGGTAGCATATGGAAACCGTCGAATGAAAAAACCGCTCATCGTACTCTTGTCCAACGAGATGTCATCTCTCTGGAGGAGCGAGATAATTAGTCAGATATCTTGAACTACGCCATTCCTCTGGAATGAAACCTTCGTTTTTGCTTGAGTTAGCATTGTTTCAATGAAGAAAGTTGAGGACAATGTTACATAGCAAAGGCGAAAGCTCAACTTTCAGACGAACTACACATTTATAATGAACTATTGAGATGCCTTTCATTTGATTTTAAGAGTTGACATGATTCTCGTTCAAAACGGAAACGTAAACAAAGTAATATGACGGCTGAATAAAAGTCAGAACATTTCATGTAAGTGCAAGACGTAAATATAGATATGGAAAACATGTAGAATACATTAATTTAATAGATCACATGAAATAAAAAAAGATGAATTAGTCATGATCGTTCATCCATATCACTATCTGGGGTAACATCTGAAGTGCCACTCTGGACGATATAGAATGATTAATGAGCCATTCTAAGTGGGATAGATTTGACTGAATTCAACCTAATTTGCACGGGGCAAACTATGAACCAAATCTACGTCTATGATGACGTGTCACCAACTTCTTGAATTCATCACCGTTGGATCAATCTTAGATCATATCTCAGCGTTTAACTAGAATCTCATGTCCCAATAAACTGATTTTGCAATACGCAGCTGAAGAATCCTCACATCGACTTGTTCTTAAACCAGAATTACGGTCACGCCATCGTTTGGCTTTTTTTTTGAGAATGGCAGAGCCACACTTTCGCAATTTGCACGCCGAAGCACATTTTATATCAATCAAAAGAAAACAAAAAATCGTGACTGCTGATCTGCAATTATTCAATGCACTAAATTCAGCCAAAGGTCAACTAAATACACATTCCTCAGTTTCAGTTGTCCTCAGAAGTTTAGCATTGCTGACATTGTTGTGCCCAGAAAGTTATGAGGTATGGTTGCTTTAGCAAAAGAGCGAAGTGTCAACGGTGAAAGTCTGATCCCAAACATTTTACTTGCTTGGCTGGCTGAATTGCTTTACCGTTGAGGTAAATGCTAATACAATATCAGAGTTGAGTCATCTACTTTTAAATCAGGTACATTTGAGTATTTTACTCATTAATTCTTAACCAGTTGGCTTGTTTCAAAAAGTGTAACTCCCATTGCATTAGTCTGTCATTTTCCGAAAATACGAAATCAGATTTTCGGGGCAAGTTTGAAACTACAAAATGATTGAGCTCTGTGCATCGCACTCAGCGACTTATGACGATAAGAGGAAGAAAACCATTGGAGGAAAGCACCCTAAAATCCGCTACTGCAAAACATAAAAATAACTCCTCCTTCAAAGGGATAACGGTTTCAGAACTTAAGAGATTTTATCATATGTGAAAAAGAAAGAAAAATAGGAACTGGAATGGAAATCACTGGAAAAAAGCATGGTTGAAAAATTTTATTTCTACGGTTTTCCCTATTAAAACAAAGAATAATGACTGCTGAGACAATTTTGATAAAGTTGAAAAATGATGTCCTGATATGGAAATGATTAGATTCCGTTCACGCATAATTGATCAATGAAAACTAGTTGTGTACTGTGCATCGCATACTCAATCTTTTGAATAGATCTAGACGCTATCGCTATCAGTGTTTTGTTAAAGCCCTGGAACTTCTAGTAATATTCTGCAATTACATGCATTGAAAAGGTGTAGGTAGGTCTTTAGATGTAAAGAATGTGGATTCATGAAAGCGTTTTCATAAATTTTATATTTGAAATAACGCCATGAATACCATACGCTCCACAGTGAATAGAAGAAAGCAAAATATAGCTGAAATTACATCTTTAAGTGATTCGCCTATCTAATGTATACGTAAATTTATAAATTAAAGTATCATCGCGGATCAATGACGTTAGGCGATGAGGAATCAGCTTCTTTCCTTGCAGACAGAGATATGTCCATTGAAAATTTTGATTTTAATGGTATATTATATTCCATTGCTCTAAAAGAAAAAGATTAATTTTGAAAAGTAAACTTTAAAATAAATGAAAATGAATGCATTCCATAAATCGCAACTCACCCGTATGCTAAGGTATTAATTAGCGTATGAAATTTCATTGCGACCATAGTGAGCGTGTACCCCATAATTATTACAAGTTTTCATCATTATTTGCAAAACAGTCGACTTACGGGAAAACGGTGTCCCTGATTGAAATGCTTTTTCATGTAATGAAGGTCAGTTCTTAGAATTATCGAATGCATTACAATAGTGAGTAATCATAAACCAATGAGAGAATCGACAGTCACTGTTGCAAGAGACTAACATTGTCTTCTCAAAAATAGTTTTGCTCGAAAACGTAAGCAAGCTAATTAACCATGATGTCATTGTCTCATCAACAAATTGCGCCAACATTCACAATGGTCCTTAAGTCTAAAGAAGACACCGTGCGCAGAAATTTACTTTGACTGCGTCCCTCATCATGGTTATGACCTTCCGTCGAATCATGGCGAGAAAGAGCTGATTTAAAGAATGTAGATCAGTTTGATCTTGTGACGACAAAACAACAATAAATTGTATTTTCCTTATCAACGATAGCGACGATATATCGAAAATCTCGTATCATGTTTGTCTGACATTCACGGTTGAAGAAAATGAATGCTGCTCCTTTTGTCTTCATTTTTGCAACAACTGTCCAACGTTATTTAAATCTTCCATTTGATCTTGTTCCACAAGTTCTCGGTTTCAATTCAGAGGTCCTAAAGTTATACTTCACTGGTTCTTTCAAAAAATTAACAGGGTACGGTGATCGCTAATGCTGTCTTGGTGGGCTGTAATTGTAATATTTCCGTATGCATATTCATCTTAAAATTGCTCATTAACTTTAACAATTCCTGAGTACCAGTATCTAGCAATTCAATAATCCTGAAGCTCATCATATATTTCTAGGTAAAGGAAACAATAATCAACCGCGTTTCGATCTCGTACCTTTGACCTGTCCATTCATAACAGAGTGCATGACAAGATAGGTTTTGGGAGGATTCCTGACAAAAACGTGACATGTCGAAACGTGTGTAATCTGATCTGGAACAAAACGGATTTTCCAAATGTTCAAACTGGATGCCAAAATTAAAGTTAGAATATCATTAGTTCATCACTTACATGGGTGCGTAGTTTTCAACAAAATAATCTTCACAATAATTGCTTCCTACAAATACTTTATTTGAAAGTTGTCAGTTCAGATGGTTTGAATAACATTCGATCGATTTTCAGGAGACAAAATGGTTGAACAGTTTAGCAAATAGGACTAGAAAAGTTTTGAATACAGACCTTAATTAAACTGGATCGAAGTATGCTTTGTTTCCTTTATGACAAACTTTTTAACAGAAAAAATATGAATCTGCTGAACCTCATTGCTTTAGCCATCACAAAAAATGCCTCCCTATCCCACTGAATCATATTTTTTCAATTCTGTGGATGATACAATCCATTAAAGAATCAACCATTGCAGTTTTACTTAACCGAAATTTCTCTAGCCTCGTTGCAAGCTTGTCCAATACGACGCTGGAGCGAAATCAGGAAATGGATCTGTAGAAGTTCATTGAAATTAAGAATGAAAATTTCTGTTTCTTTACCGGTGTGACATTCTTTTCAAAACAAATGACCGTTCGGGCTGAACCGCGTTTAAACTTTATTAAAACAGAGGAAGATGTAAAATGCGTTGTTATGTCTGAAAATAAAGACCTACATATGATTGAGGGCTAAAACGAAAAAGAACGAGTACAACCATGTTTGTATAAATGTTGTTGGGGTCCCCAGGAATTACTCTGTACATTTTCATGAACTAGCGATTCCTCTGCCTTTCGGTTGTTCATCTCCTGCCTTCTTTCCCAGACTTTTCATAGCTGATCTTCATTAGCTTCTCTTATCCAATGGGCGGGTTACATTGATTTTGAAGTGCTTGACAAAGAACTAGTAAAAGGCATCCTTAAAGCGTCCCTATGTCCATGCACTGATGTTCCATCTAGCTGCATTCCCCGGGCCATGGGCATTGTATAACCGAATATCTTGGCAGAGATCAAAATGAATTAACACCCTCCATCGCACAGAGCTGAGGTGCAATTCAGTCTATCCTGATTTCGATCACATGATGATATGCCCATCGTTATTTACTGATCGATGGCATAAACAGTTGTTTAATTAGCGTGAGGTTTAAGTCATAATAAGGAATTTCACTTTTGTATTGAAAGATATGGTTATACACCGTATATTAAAGTAATAAAATACATTCGCTCAGATTCACCGACGTAACACAAGGTTTGAAAAGAAAACGGAGAGCTCTAGAACATAACTTCTAGCCTGATCTAATATGTCAGTTTGTTTGTAGGCTGTTAGGCGCGTGAAAGCTATCCATAAAAAGCACAACGTGCAATTTTCATGAACTCATAAACTGGTTCAGTATAATCAACAGAATATACATACCGTATGTTCTTTATATCTGTTCTAAGAAAGTAAAATAAGGTTAAAAATATGGTCAATTATTGGCTAGCATCAAATTAAAATGAACATAAAATTTATAGTACTTACGCTGATTTGACAGCTCACATTAAATGCGCTTCTGTCTATTTATCACACTCAACTGTAAGAGGGAAAGGAGTGTATTCTTCATCCATTTGTTTAGCATCTTTCTAAACAACATGGGAGCTACCATTTTATACAGATAGAATCCACAAAAATGTTGACGTGCAGGAAAGTAAGCATCTCGGATAAATCTGGCCAGAAAATTTAAGGGACAAGAGGAGTTAGTCTACCTAAATCAGTCGAATTACAGGAATCATAAATATACGTCATTATTATTACTTACATGGCAACATCTCACGCTTTCGATGTGGTAAATCCAAGAACGCGGCAGAGTTCGTCGTCGTTCAACGACACCGGTGAATACTAATGTCATGTTCGCTGTTTAAAATGAAATAAGTGCTATTTACAATAAATAGACCATCCAGTGCTGATGGCGACCATTCGTCCCAAATTTCGTCCGTTTATAATTTCAGTTTTTAGCAAGTTCCTCACGGTATTAAGGGTGTTAGTGGGTCAATGGCAACGTGGCACATGGTTTCCCTTTCGCCAAAATCGTTTTTATGTCGCCCATGCACTTGAACAAAGCTTTAGGTGACTTATTTCATGATCAGACACGATACGTTCACATGGGTCGTATGAGCGATTGCCATTCGTCCGGTGCGGACAAGACGAAACGAACTGAAATAGACATGTCTGTAACATTGCATGAAAAATCAAGGGCCCCCTGCACGATGAGCGGCTTCTGGCTAGTACTGTACGGAATACTGTAGCAGTCGCCGTAAGTGATCACCGAATAGCAGCTACGCGTGCTCCCAACAACACTGCGGGTTGCGGTAGTAGGTTGTTGCAGAAGTTGCAGCAATATGTGTATATGCACTTGCAGTGTACAATCGATGAAACTCGGAGTCCAACTGTGTCAGCACCCACGCACTGGCTTAGATCTCGGCGACGTGCTGCTATTCGTTGGGGCCAAAAACTTTTGCAAGATTTGTCCTCGCACATCGTGTGTATGTATGTTTCAAGGACTGTAGACGATGCGTCATCACCGGCCGGGAAAGAAGACGCGAAAGAAATGGGGAAGAACAAAAGAAAATTTACGGTACTAGGCCGCGGATGCGCAACATCGGCGGCATGGCAGTAAAGGCAGAGGCGGGACAGCGGTGGCGGTGGTGGCCGCAGTTGGTAACTGTAAGTTGGTCGTCGTCGTCATCGGGCCGGTGAAAAACTTGCACTTTGTCATTGTCACCGTTCTGTTCGGCTGTGCTCTTCAACTGCAGGTAGCATATTAAACCTGACCTGATTTCCTGAGGCTATTCCATCCGGATGCCGCTGCGGCGCGAGCGACGCGAACGAACGACCGGGACGACGACGTTCCACGTCAGGTGATGCATTCAGCGCTTTCGGCTGCTGACGATGTCGTCGTTGCGACCAATCATTCGTCAATAACAACAAAGTAGCAGAGATTATTTGGGACGAAATTTCGTTTGCCCTGCGTTTGCGCACAGTAGAAGTTTAGGCGGGCCGACGATACACACCGAACACGTCGACAACGTCGACAAACGACGACAACGACGACCACTGGTGCACAGCCGGAACGAAACTTAGCTGAGCTGCACGGATCGAATCGGGTCGGATCGGATCGGATCGAGAGAAATTGGAGCCAAACAAATCGTGTCCACTGCCAAAACCGGTGACCGACTGACTGACCGACGGACGGTTCGACCAACCGACCGACCGCCTGCGTGGTACTTGGCTGACTGACGGACGGTCACTGTCATCGTCGCCGCCACACTCCTTTGCTCACAGTACTTCGCGACCTCTTCTTCTTCTTCTTCGTCGTCGTCGTCGTCGTCGTCGTCGCCGCCGCCGCCGCAGGAACCGACCCACCGACCTACCACCGGCTGGGGTGGCCTATCGTTTGTTGTCTGTCCCAGAATTTAGACGACGACCGG
>UZAM01010630.1:7330-17622 GCA_900618415.1 Soboliphyme baturini | reverse complement strand
CAAGCCCTTGTCTGGTCACTCGTTTCCTTCCAAGACTGATAATGCAGTACCGCTCTATGGTAAGGAAACAATCAACTCTATACCGTACTTGTAACGTAATTGCTGTCGACTCTGCCTTCAAACAAATAGGGTACTCGCAGCTGATAACCTGGAAATGGGGATCAGCACCCAACCGTTATCTTCATGAGAAGAAAAGTGCCCATCATTTACGTACAAGGAGACCCACATTTTAACAGTTTCATTCTTTCCTTTTGTTACTCTGCATGTAATGTCCAATATACAACCTGTTCACCCCTTGTAATTGGAATTGATCATCTTCAGGTCATATATTCGTTCACATTTTAGAGAAGCAATATCATTAGAGGGTGTGCAAGTTTACTCTTGAAGATTAAGTGGGAAGAATCTTCTTCATCTTCCATCGCCGCTTCTCCTTTCGGGTCGCGGAGACAGACACGTCAGACAGAGCTTCCAACGTTCCCGATCCTGTGCCAGAGTCTGAGCTTCGGCAAAAGACAAATGGAATCTGGAACAGGCTCCTTCCATATATTTGCACCAGGTTAATCTTGGCTGTCCCCTGGGCCTTCTGATGGTCGGATTTGCAAGGAACAGTTGTTTAGCCTTTCTTTCTGGGCGCATTTGCAAAGCATGCCCAAGCCAGCGCAGCTGTGACTTCTCAATCTGGAGAAGCAAAGGCTTTAAGTTGGAAGAATGCAATGTTGAAATGTACTTAAGTCAGGCAGGCAAATTCAAATGTAATACTGTCCGAGATTGTTCTACCAGCTCCTCTACTACGTTCTTCCACACTGATAACAGGTCTTGCCGGTACTCCTGACCAAGCATTCCCATGTCTATTTTTTGCACTAATTATGATTCATTTCACTTTAGTGTACATACAGTACGAGATATATATCTCGTATTAACGGTAGCAATTCCCCATGTCCTTTAAAGTAAGGACGTGATTTTCCATAATTAGGTGTAAGACTTGTTTGGGTGATTGCGGCAGTACTGACGTATGCGACTTTGGCTGGTTTTACATATAAGTTTGCCTAAATGGTATTCATTCTGCTGTATGTTGTTCCTACATGACCTAATCTTTTTCGAACGAGAGAAACAAGAAGTCCGACCCTATATCCTTCCTGTTCGCCTCATCCATTTTTCTTCAGCAAATTGTGTTACTAACTAATAACCGTGCTTGAAGGTAGCATTCAGTTCATTCTATCAACTTTGCCCTGGGCAAGACGTACGTTGCTGGAATGTAACTGAGAGATCCTTCATCCGTTGTAAATCTGGACAGTTGAAAAAGTGATTAAAAGGATTTGTCTCTAGTTACATAAGGAGGCAAAACTGAAGAAGCATAAACGTTAATGTAAAAATAAATGGATGCGTGAAAGTAGAGATAAAATTCAATGGAAATGACAAAAATATAAACTAACTTCATTTCTCCATATTCATAGTCTGCATTTTGTGAATAACCTTCAACTTTGGCAACCATGGTCTGCGCAACGTATCCATACATCAGCATCGGAAGTGGATGCTGTTCGAAGATTTCCATTTCATGCACAGGGGCATTTTCGATGATAAGAACATTCTAAGTTTTTCAAAGGTGTTGTATGTCGTTATGCTTCTATAGATTCGCTAAATTTATTGCAGAGCAGAGGTCAGCTATCCTCGGTTAAAAGTAATGTTGCCCTTATGAAGCTTTCTTCACATGACATCACGTGGTATGTTGGTACACTTTCTAAGAAGTCTGCTTCGAACTCCGGAGGTACCGGCTCGATTATGCTCGATGGCAATCTTAGTCTGGTACTATTTGAACAAGGAATTTACGACAAATCACTTTAGACCAGAGTTGCTCAATCGGAAGAGCGTCGAACCGAGTTCAGGATTCCTCCGGGTTGACTCGCTTTGCTTCCTTCTGAGGTTGATAAATTCGTATCACTCTGTAGAAAGGAAGCAGAAGACCACACGCTGCCGTTGTCAAATGGCTGTAAATTATGCCTTTCAGACAAATAAGACACTCTTGGCTGATGGCACCGTGTCTCCATCTTCATGAAATGAAAGGTAGCCGAAATGTCAGAATTATGAAAGTAAAGGAAGATCGATGTTCCAACGATGACAAACTTTTCTTTTATTTCAATGATATCAGCAGGCCTTTGGTTCAGGCATTTTTTAGACATTAGCTGAAATTTTCTTAAG
Organism: Soboliphyme baturini; assembly: GCA_900618415.1. Classification (NCBI taxonomy): domain Eukaryota; kingdom Metazoa; phylum Nematoda; class Enoplea; order Dioctophymatida; family Soboliphymatidae; genus Soboliphyme; species Soboliphyme baturini. The sequence continues at coordinate 15,426 of UZAM01010630.1, read as the reverse complement.
GCTCATTTTTCGTTTCGTTATGAATTTTTTCTGCAGTTCTTAATGAGATATTGTTCAAATGAAAATATCATCTGCGAACAACGATAGTTTAGACAGTAACCGTTTATCTTCAGTCCTGGCATTTCTTGTGTCTTGAAAACCTCTTCTTGGGTCGCTGTGAATGACTTAAGTGATATGGCATCATCCTGTCGGAAAATATCGTTGAAACGGTATGCTTACACACAAGGCAGGGGGTGGTCAATCAAAGATCAGCCAAAATCGTAGATGAGAGTTTCGAACCAACGATCAGTTACAGACGATCCGAGTGACTTCAGAAGTGTACCATGTTTGCATTTTGAAGATACCCGCGACACAAAGGCCAATACGTCGGAATCGGTCCATCATCTGATTGATCAAAACAACCCGTTTTATACTTTTTTTCAGTACGCCACACGTGCCAAAATCTTGATTACTCTATTGGACATCTTTTCTATTTTTGAATTTCTTCCGTTTTCATGAAACTTCTTACTAGCAGCTGCGTTTCAGTAAATCGCTGTGATGATTTCTGTACTTTTGTCTCATCTCTGACGCTTCAACGCATTCAATTCAGACCTGGTTAACACGTGATAAAAAGCCTTCTCGAAATCGACGATTCCCAGGCAGACAGAAAGCTGAAATTCGTTGATTGTCAGAACTTATGTAATCGTCTAATGAACCAACGTATCGACAAAAGCTCTGAATCGTACTCACTCGTTTGAATGCACAGACTCTAGTTTTCTTGAAGGTAATTCAACAGTGCAGTGCCACCAAAATCTTACAAATGATTGGGCAGAAAATCAATCGGCCTGTGGTTCTTCAGTTCCTTCTTTTTCTTTTTCTTTGAACAGTGGAATTTATCGATGAATATATCCGTTCTTCTGGTACTTTCATTTTAAAAATTGTGAAAATAAAAGCGCTAATGTCTTTGTAAGTTATTTTATTTACTGATTCCACGAGTTCCACTCTAATGCATACCTGGAGACCTTCCTCGTTTCGTCTCCTTTATTGCATATCACACCGCGAATGTCATTATCTCATCATTATCATTATCATCGTCTCCTTTATTGCATATCACTCCGCGAATACGTATCATTCCACGAAACGTCTAGAGCCCTGTTCACTTCACTCGTCATTTCAGGTTCCTTTTCGTCACCTAAGTTGCTGCTGTTTTCATCGTTGTGCAGTTGTCTGTAGAAACCTTCTACTCTTGCAAGAACTCGTGCGTGTCTCTGACAATCTCATATGCTGCTTTGATAGTTAAACTTGTCGTTCCCTGCCTCTCGACAGAAGAGACGTCATTTTCAAACGGTCAGTTTCGACATAAATGAAGCCACTGTCGTGAGAACAGTACAGGGTAAGGAAAGAGGGAGATCTGTCGTACTTAAATGCACAAATCGTTGATGCTGACGTTATGATCTGCTGAAAGACAGGGTTATTTAAAGAGCAGCAATCAGCAGCCGATTATGGTGTAAGAACAAACGCCATTGGCACTGGAGAATCACAGTGATTAGGAGCACAAGATTGGCAGGGAGGCAGATAGATTCCTGCCCAAAAAGCAAGCATGTGGGTTCGACGGCACAGTACTGCTGTGACAAGACGTTACAGTCTACCAGAATGATGCAAGTATTCCATCATTTGTCTGATGTGTTGGTCTCTCTTAGAGTGATTGATGATCTTCGCACATCAGCTCAAACAACTGACCAGAAACAACCGCCCTCCGAAGAACAAGCAACATCCAAAATGGATGACACTGCAACAAAGGACCGGATGTCCCTGAAGAAATCCCTTTTAACGTGAATTCATCCCTCAAAACAAGTGAAGCAAATGTAATGGTATGAAAACACCAGTCCGGTCTTAAGGGTTCTGTCTGCTATGCATATGCGATGTTAATAAACGTTTGATGCACCTCCTCCGCGACTTCTTTGCTCCAACCCAAGTCCGGCTGCACAAAGAATGTCGCGTCGTAGAACGTCTGTAACAAGAGTGTCCCCTGAACGATTACTGATGGCTTGCAAGGCGTTAATAGGCTAAATGATACGTAACGTATCTCTGACTTGAAAGCACTAAGATACCATGCAGTCGTTGCCTGTTTCGTTTAAAGATTGTTGGATTTATTCACAACGAAGGAAAACATATCCAATGTCGAACAATAACAAACATAAGTGCATTATGAGTTTTTTCACTTCTGTTAGCTACAGGACTCTGAAAAACTTTTAGCCATTATAAACCACACAAAATCAATAGATCGATTAAGAAAAGCAAAAGAGAACGTATAAGCGCTATTTACTGTCACATGATGTAATACAATATCTTCTGCCTTTGAAAGATGAGAAACATGCTTTACTCAGGTTAGAAATTAACAATGGCTTTAATTGATTATTTGAGTTTCAATGGCAAAAAAAGATGTTCTTTCAATCATCGACATTAGAAAATATTTATCGACTCAAAACGAATGAAAACATCGTCCTCTCCTATCCGACGAATCAAATGTTCTCGTCATGACTTCGACACCTCAGGTCCGAAATGCACAAGTCTGTAGCATCTGGTCAGCAAGCGAGCGACGCTCATGTTTTGCTTCCTTATGGGCAACTCTTGCCATCCGGTTTTGCATGGCTTCCGCTGCTGGTGAGAAACTTGAGAGAAGTCGAACACGCAGACTTCAGCATTGCGTCACTGAAATGACGCCATGTCTCGGTTTGTTTTCGACGGTCGATGAAAAGGTGCAGGAGGTAATATAATGCTGAACAGCATTGATATGATGGAATGGTTCTAGGGTACCAATGCCTTTGGAGAGACTAATTTTTAAGAAGTTTAAAATAAAATTAATTACTTTAACGCTGATATAGGTTAACGAGTACTAGTAAGGTATAAGCCTCTACCGCATACATGTTTTCTTGTATCTGTTCTTACTCAAAATGAGCACAACTGTTTGTCCATCAGATATCTAGTCTCAGTTTGCGCCTTGGACTTTGAGAAACGATAAAATTCTGAAAGGATACCAAATCTAAATACAGCAATGTCCATTGTAACCAGAAACGGTTAAACCAATTATCAATCATGAGCACTAAGATGATAGACTAATCAATCGATTGTGTCAAGAGATTGATAAGCCTTCATGCATACCTGAGGCAAACCTGCTTACGCGAAGAACGCTATGAGTTTACAGTTGGATGAGACTGTGGTGCCTATCATTCACATTTTATTTTGGAGAGGGAATGCGAAACGCCATTCCGTCATGCTCTGGATTGAGATTCGTTCTGTACTCTTAAAGAAACAGGGAGTCGTGGTTGTTGCACTATCCGAAATGTTTATGCGTACCAAATATGTTCGAAACATGCAGTCTTATTTGTCTCCTTTTCATATGCTTACATGATTCATAATCCCCGTTCATTGCTTAACAACATTATAAGCAGGTAATTAAGGTCCATTTTCAGTTTTCACAAAGTTTAAAATAATTTGCGACCTTTATCATTTACTCGTCTTTAAAATACAGTTGCTTACCTTGTTTTTGCTCTCATGACCTCACAACGTTTGGCAGAATATTTGGTAATCACAAGCCTGTAGATAGACATGACCGTTGCAGTCACAGTGCCAAATATCCATCATTCGTCAGTAAGAATTACCATTAGCATCCATAAAGAAGAATTTGACAACAAAGTACCTGAGTTGCAGCGTTTCAAGCAATAAAAGCTTCATAAGCGACAATTCGAGGTGCTCTCAACCGCAGGCTGCGTCTTTTCCACATCTAGAAACATAACTGTAGGAATCTTCTCAGATGTGAGGTCAAGATAACCTGGCTAAGCAAAGTTCATGCACAAGGTGACAAAACAGCTCGCAAGAATTAGCAAACTAAGAGCCAAAAGGCTTGAATGTACCAAACTCATAGCATGTCGAACTGCAGAAGACTTATTAAAGGAACCAATTTCTGCTCATCAAAAGATCAGCACTTTTTAGAAACGTTTTGAGGATGATTGAGCAGAATACTGAGCTGTTAATGCAGATTCCCATACGGTAATATTACGGCTTGTTTGTTGTCTTTTTGGTATGTTTCCTGAAATTTAGTAGAGCTTCAATGAGCGGGTACGCTAAGACTGATGCAGTTAAATCACGCATGAACTGGTTAGCATAAGATTGACATAAGTATTCCTAATTATTACGGTCAGTTATGCATTCTATTTCGTGTGAGGGATGCTCACGGTATTCATTTTTGTGCGGTGATGTGACGGACAATGAAAGCGTGCAGTCTTTGAAGGTGAAAGAATGAATACTTAAACAGGCATTATTTATTGCATGCAGAATAAGGATCAAAACACTCAACTGAAGACCGTTCATCTGGAATTAAGGTTAAATAATACTAATACTTTTGGGGTGGCCAGTCCGAAATTTTAAGCAATGGATCCAAGTTATTCATCACGAAGAGTTTTCGATGTTAAACCTCGTGAGTGAGCTAGTTTTATTTATCATTTCTTCCGTGATACATGCCCTGTTTTTAAAAGCGTATTTAAGTCCTGTAATGCTTTAATGTTTTCAAGCATGAATGAATTTTGATGAAATTTTCTAAGCTTCTGATCCATCTAAACTTCAGGATTAAATCTTTCACATATACAAATACTGCTGCTAGGCCAATTCGCTTTAACTAGAAAATAATCATTAAGAAGTGTCTCATGATTTTCTGTAAATATTTTATGTCCCCTCTCCGCTTAACGTCACACGCTCGTTTCGCGTCCTTTCGCTGTCATATCCCGCTGCACTTCTCCGATCGCAGGATCAATAGCGTCACAATCGTTTTTCCAAGGAATGTGCCATCAACATGGCAGACATGCGTCATTGGCTGAATATGATATGTTTTCCTCGATATGCTAATGAGGAAATGTCCTGATAATTGAGCATTCTCCATGATCTCCCTTCTTGAACATAGACATCACAAGATCCATTCACCATCATAATTGGTGTAATTTTTATACCCATTGCAGTTTGACAGACACATGTTTGCCACAATATGCTTTGTTTGCCTGAAGCTATAAGCATTTCTGGTTGAATTTCATTGATACCAGTAACCTTTTGTAGCTTCTACGACTTTGTCTACAGACTTATTGCCTACTGCTAGCCAGGAGAACCTACCCACATTTCATTTGGGTAAGGGAGCTCCTCAAAGTACTTTTTTCATCGCTGAATCATGTCCTCTTCCTTGGTAAGAAGGGATCTGAGCCTTGTACTTAGGACCCTCAGACTCCCCAGCATTTCACTGAACATTTTTTAAGAATCACCTTTCTCCTTCAGTAGGCTTCTTCGTATCGAATACGAGTTGAGGACTTTTGGCCTCCAGACTACCTCTTCAATACACTTATTTTCTTGACACTTTGTTAAACCGCTGGTATCCACCAGGAAGTTCGTTTCAAACCTTCAGACGACAGGGCAACACGTCTTAAATCGAAAAATTCTATGGAAACCCCAAGTAAGCAGTTCTGTTCGAACCGTCGTGTGATATTGTTTGCAAGTTTTGACGATAAGCAAACGATAAGCTTTCCACTTGATTTTCTAGTTATTTCTGCCGTCAGGCAGAAATCTTACCCCGTCGTTTGCAGCGAAGTGTACCAGCAGCAAGGTTATGGTCGATTGACAGCTCTGAGCCTCTCTTGACTCAAGCATTGATTACACAGCGTCGTAGGTCAGAAGATGAGATCAACAAATCGATCACTGACTTCTGATCACAAACTACCCGAAAACAGGTGAACTGATGAACATTACGACATTGTTCATAGCAGTTTTTCGCACAAAACCGCAATAACCTCATGTCGCTAGTGCCTCATGTGGAAGTCACTAGGGTTACTCTTTCTAATTAAGCCTTTGCACTTCTCAGTGTCTGTTCCGACATGTGTATTAAAATCATCCATTAGAACCAAGTACTCCGTAATCGACACTTCGTAGAGCACACGCCACTATCTCAACGAGGGTCATATTTTCTTCTGAAATGGACGCACACAAATGTAAAAATGCTTAAGCTGTAGTTTCATGCTACTTCGACTAGATGATTGCCAATCTTCCGCTTCCATTCAATCATTTAGTCATCCAGATTCCGACCTGCTGGAACAATACAGTCGCTTTCAGCGACGGTTGTAAGGCGCACATTTGAATAAAATAGCTGCCACCCATAGTGATTCAGAAATCAAACGCGCTTTTTAGATCAGAATTTATCACATCCAGCCGGAAAATTCCGGTCACGTCAATAAGAACCTGTTGTTTCAATCTGAGTAAAGAGATATTTCAATTTACGAACGTGAGCTCTATTGTAGACAACCTTCCTACTGAATCATAACTGAAGTGCAAGGAGAGTACTGCGTCGCCTTACTCCTATGTTCAGAGCAGGTGGTGACAATGTTCATGACTGTCATCTTCGTTCTCTACTTGTCATGTTCTGCAGCCGTCTCCCTGCTTTTGCGCTCAAATCTGCCAAAAGGCGAGCAATGCGTTGTGTTTGTCCACTTTACCCACTGTTCCTCGTTTCTCCCACACTTGGCATAGCCCTTTAGACTTTGACGGATGATCGACACCGCCTATGCTATCAGGGGCAGATGGCTCTGTTTTATGTTAAACGTTGCCATGGTTTCCAGTAATCCTCCTTTCTCATCACACTCTGAAATCGATAACCACGGGGGGCGAAGTTATTTGCATATATTTAGCCTGTTAATAAAGGTAGAAAATAAATTTGAAGCACTTTAGACACTTCAATCATATGATTTTCTGCTGCTCATAGGGTACCAAGAATAGTCAAAAGTTCCAAGATGATCCTTAATTCTTTCATAATGATTGATAGTCAAAATCGATCCCTCATTGACGAGTGACTGACTGACTGACCGACTGACCGACTGACCTAGTGACCTTGTGACCTAGTGACCTAGTGGCCTACTCACCTACTCACCTACTCACCTACTCACCTACTCACCTACTCACCTACTCACCTACTCACGTACTGACCTACTGACCTACTGATCTACTGACCTACTGACCTACTGACCTACTGACCTACTGATTTACTGACCTACTGACCTGCTGACCTACTGACCTACTGACCTGCTGACCTACTGACCTACTGACCTGCTGACCTACTGACCTACTGACATACTGACATACTGACATACTGACCTGCTGACCTACTGACCTACTGACATACTGACCTACTGACCTACTGACCTACTGATCTACTGATCTACTGCCCTACTGACCATCTGACTGACTGACTGACTGACTGACCGACTGACCGACTGACCGACTGACCTTGTGACCTAGTGACCTAGTGGCCTAGTGGCCTACTCACCTACTCACCTACTCACCTACTCACCTACTCACCTACTCACCTACTCACCTACTCACCTGCTCACCTACTCACCTGCTCACGTACTGACCTACTGACCTACTGACCTACTGATCTACTGACCTACTGACATACTGACCTATTGACCTACTGACATACTGACATACTGACATACTGACCTACTGACCTACTGATTTACTGATCTACTGCCCTACTGACCATCTGGCCGACTGACCGACTGACCGACTGGCTGGCTGACTGACTGACTGACTGACCGGCTGACTGGCTGAGCGGCTGACTGACTGACCAGTTTCTTTATGATATTTAAAAAGGAACGCCAGAACAGGCTGCCCATAATAATGCTTTTAAGGCATGCCGTATTTTCCGCAAGTTGTCAAATGGCATACGCTATTACTGAATATGAAGTAGTTTTAGATCGAGGAAAGAGAAATTCATGTCGCAACTCCTGCTACAACACTGTTGAACCAACAGAAACAAGAGAACACATCCGAGCGATCGAGCAGAAGGAACAGCAATGCCACGAGAGAACTGGAAAGATATGATTTTGATTTGGAATCATTGGTAATCATTTTATTCGTTATCCTTATAACCATTTGTGGATATGCTGTTTGATGAAGTCCGCTCCGTAATTTGCCCCTCGGTACTGTCATTCCACTGCGCATCAGTGCATGTGAACGCGAACATATTGAATACGCAGTTTTGCAATACTCTTCATTTGTTATGCATCTACAACATGTAAGCTCTG
>UZAM01010626.1:0-10553 GCA_900618415.1 Soboliphyme baturini | reverse complement strand
TTGGTGGTGCGATTTGGTGAACTACCGTTCTATGAGTGACGGGACTAGATACGTGTAAGCTCGAATTAAAACAAAGGCTACAGTAGAGAATAGTATCAACAAGGTACAAAGAAAAAACCTAGCATGTAAGTATATCGATCACGCTGTTTTTCGACGTAGAATGATGTTCGGGCGATAAGTAAAATCATTGATAGTTTCTGCTCTAAAGTTCTTACGATATTTGCGAAGCTTTTTACGGTGGCTTCACGTTGTAAAGCGCAGTGGCGATCGACTTATATTAAAGGTGTTAATCGTCATTCACTTGCAACTAGCAGTTACATCGACCAACAAAAAATTGCTCTACGAACAGGTTGCTCTGATGATTTGCGTTACGACCTGATGAATTATTTCCTCGATGCCGATTTTTTTCATGCGGGACATCATCACCGAAGCTCTTCTGAAGTTAACGTAGTATATGCTCAGCAACTCCGTAAATATCATGTTACTGACACAAATGAAGGATGGTATCAGGCGCCCGAAGAAAATAGAAAGACCAGTTCTATACATGGGCAGATCGGTAGACGCAACACTCAAAGGCCTGTCGGCAGTCCATCGTCATTTTTGTGTGTCATCGTTATTTTATCGCATGATGTATCCTACAAAACGACCAGACTTTGGCGATCCAGTGACGGCCAGCGTCGTGATGTGATTGGCGTAGAGCGAATCGGGTTCTAAATAAAATGGATTGGTAGAAACCCTCATGCGCGATGTAGGGAATACATGTAGTAAGTTTGCGTCATAATATGCTGATTCTGCTTTAATTTGTACAGTCGGTTGGATATTTTTATTCCTTTGCGCTATTCCTGATCAAACTAACCATAATCATTCTTTTATCAACTTTGACATATATTAGGCAAAATCCCTTAAAAGCCGTTGTTATATTGAATATCTCGCACATATAGCATCCACTAACTGTTGCTTTACAGAGTTGTCTTTTTTCGAAAGCTCGAGGTTAAGTAGTTTTCAAAATTATTTATTCCATTCAAGACAAACCTCCTCAATTGGGAAAGGAGATGATCAGTGTTGTCCTTCAAGATTCTTGGAAACTCTCTTTTCACATCCCGAGCCGTCACCTAATCTGCCGTAATGGAATGTTTGCCATCTGGAAATTCGACCGCAGCGCAACGTCGGATTTGTCCCAAAAATTACCTTCGGCATTTGCTGCCACTTTTCGCGTTTCTTCATTCTACATGCGATTTGAATGTTCTGGTTGCAGGCCATTTTTTAATTGTAGTTTTATTCTCGGCAACAGCCAGTGTAACCCTTCTATCCACCAAAAACATTTTCATGACCTTCTGGAGGTCGTCCATCCTAAGTAAATCCGCAAAATTCGGAGGCATCGTTGAGCATGACCTTCTAAAACGACTCCATGTGGGCTTCAACATTAGCGGTCATGACTGTTATCAGTTAATATTGTCAGTGTTGTTCTCAACTTTCGCCCTCTCATGCAACTTTCGTAACCCATTTTTTCATTGGTATTTTTGTGATAATATATCGTCGCATAGCGCTCCATTTCTCACAGTGTAGCTTAACAACAAATGAAAGGGTTATGATTGACAGCTCTGCTGCTTTTTTAAGGTGAAGCTCTATGTATAAAGCATCATATGTGAGAAGAGACTATTATCAAACCGATCGTATATTTCGGATCACAAACTTACCCATACCAGTTTAAATGATGCACGACCGTATATATATATATATGGGTTGGATTAAAAACTTAAATGTTTCAGAAAATATTCAGCCTTAGAAATCATTGAAGAACGAATGACAAATATACAGCTGCGATTCTTCTAGAGTCTTTTGTTTTCATGGAAATATATCGGCAGATTTGTAAGCGAGGACTTGTTTATAGCTTCTCCTTCTGTGGAATGTCAAACATATGTTTGGAATAGTTTTTGAATTTGGCGGAAATCAAATACTGACTACGTAGGATTCTAACTTATACTCAATTTTATGCCTAATGTCAGAAATTTTTATCGCAGACTTTCGATGACTGCTTGTGCTTTCGAATCATTTTTGACAGAAACATTACATGATTCTTCTTATTACGTTTCTGAACCTGTTGCGGAGATTCTGAGCAGCGAGTAGATTATTTCAGTTTGAATCGTCAATACGTCTGAACCACGCAATTTACTGCGAAAGACTCATGTTCCTTAGCTAATAGCAGAACAGAAACAATAGATCGATATTCAGTTTCGGGACTTCTTTGCTTCAGATGATTGTTGGTTGGGGTACGACGCATTTATCGCTGAAAGATCATGTTTGATTGTGGTCTTACATGCAAATCAATGCATTCTTTCTGTAGAAATGCAATTTTTATGCGCTTGACTGCGTAAACTCAATTTTTAATCAGTAAGGATTGTTTCAGAAGCCTGATAATTTAATGTTAATATTTTATGAGTTACTAGTGGTTAAAATACGTTAGTTTAGTGGTGGCTTACAATGCTTTGTCACTAAGAGCTTTGATTGCTAAATTAACATAGACTATGTTGCCTTAGGACATTGGTTACGTTTTTCGTCATTCTTGTTCTTGGACGGTTCTTTCTTTGTCAGCTTCTATTCGACAGTTCATTTTGGGTACCATTTTACGTATGCTTTTTCTGATGTCTCATACAATCATCTCCCTATGACAGTAGATTCAAACCGTTGAGAGCTAGTATGACGCTTTACTCAGGACCTGTGACAGTTTGTAAGCATCATTGGTGAGTCGTTAATTCTGATACTATCTGCATCAGTCGCGGTGGGCATCTGCGCCACCTCCATCATAAGTTTACACGACAACAGTCGTATTCGAATGTTTATTCCAGCCTCTATTAAAAATTTGCACCTATGCTTCATATTAGAATTTCCAGGTCATAGAACTTGATTGTTCTGTTTTCTGGTTTTGCAAAGCGTTTCGAAATGATAACTGCAAAAATTCTGAACAAATCTTGTAATTCCATTTCATATTTTGTGGTGCCGTCAGAGACATTGCCTTTTGTTTCTTATAGACGCACAGGTGATAAAGCAACTGTCTCGTTTCGATTTATCTACACTCCGAAAAACGTGGTTTCAATTGCTATGCCGAGTTTGACGCAATGTCGATATGTGCAACTAGAGCGACAATGGACAAACGTGATTTCAGCAAGTACTTTTATATAAATTTCTGAGTCGTCTCTAACTAATTTTATTAAGAGCTATGGATAGGCACGATTTTGTACTTACCTGCGTTTTCAACAGAAAAACTTTCTCATGGGATTGTGGATTCCGATGAGTAGCACATTTATACCACCGAGTGCACTGCCGCATTTGACATTTCCGCTAACTGAAATCGATTGTGACGCTGAAAATCAGGACCTAAGTGTTTATGGTACAGGAACGACGTACAGGTGGTGCAGCCCGAGACGAGGCGAATTAAGGTTGACCTCTAATATGATTCTCGTGTTCATTTCACTGGTCCTGATAGTTGCTTATATGGGCGAGATGTTTTCTATCTCCGCTGCAACCGGTAAGAAAGTTTTAAGCTACGTTTAGCACTTGTTTGATGTGTGTTAATGGGAACAGGAAAATATTGTATTCACAGTCTACAGGTGTAGACGCAGCGACTATCCAGATGATGCAGATGGTGTGCAGGTTGTCGAGGTGTGCACGAAAATGCCACAGTTCCTTGACGGAGGCACTGTAATAGTTTATCAAACCAAGGAAAAACCGCCGCGTTGGAAGGTCCGCAGGAGCTGGCATATTGACGATGGTTTGGATTTTGGCATGATCCGGTCGTCGACCGTATCGGTTGAGGATACAGCCGTGATACTTTATCAGAGGCATGGCGAGGCAACGTTTTTCAAGGCGAAGGTGAAAGCCGAAATCAGAAATTCTGGAATGTAGAGCCTCGAAAAATCTTTTAGTGCTCTGCTTCGTTTTTGTCGACAACGATGGTCGTTGATGTAGGCCACGGTGCCAGAATGACCGGAAACCATGGACTCCATCACTTGTTAAAAGAGCTCCTGGTGCAGACTTTACTCCAGATAGAAGCCGATTATAGCGATAGAGTCTTCGGTGTGTTGATAGTGAGTGGTTCTTTGGATTCTTCGGATAGCTCGGTTAAAAGGTAGGCGTCTGAGAAGTCAATGTGAGAGAAAACGGTGCAGGGAGCGGAAGGGAATACTGATGCATTTCGAGTGCTGCATTGAGACCTGCCGAGAAATCCGCGCAGATACGAATGAAACCGTTAAGTTTCTTGACTGCGACGATTGGAACTGCCGAATCCGTGTAGTTAACTTTGGAAATGACATCAAGCTTTTCACGTCTGTCCGGCTCTGCTTCCTCTGCCGGCATTGCTGCGTGAGGAACTGGACGTTTTGGACGAAAAATTGGTTGCGCTTCCGGATGTAATCGCAAAATCGCTTTGAAACGCTTGCAACAGCCAAGCTCGTTGCTGTAGATGCTGGGGAAGCGAGAGCGAGCGAACTGCTCCGCATTAAAAGCGTTCAGGAAGCTTACTGCCCGCGACTTGCGTGCTGCAGGTTCATCTTGGAGCTTGTTGAACGGTTGATCAAAAGGTCCTAGTTTCTCGATCCACTCAGCTCCAAGGAGGTTACCGTTACCGTAACATATATCGGACAAGGGTTTAGAATTGAAACGATAGGTACATTTCAGTTTACCTTGCAAAGGAACTGGATTACCGATGAAGTGGACTGCTGAAATTGGCCTGGTTTGGGAGAGCCTTGGAGAACCAATCATCTTCCTGGTTGAAGAGCATATACTTATAATGTCTGAACCTGTGTCAACCAGCAGTTCAACCGGACGGTTGCTGATGAAAAATGGCAGGTAGCGGCGAGAACGTTTGAAATCGGCAGAGGCAAGGGCATAAACTGTGTTAAGCCAGGGTTTTCTGCGCCATTTAGATTTTGTTACACCTGCGGACCTTCTGGGTCCTACTGTAGATGAAGGGCGTCTGAGACATAACTGAACAAAGTCCCTCCTTGTGGCCTATTTCTTTGCGTAGTGAACACGTATGTTCCTTGAATGGGCAGTCACTCACATAATACATACCTCCACAGAAACAGCAGGGAGTTTTGAGTTTTCATTTGAGCCTGTTTGTTGGTGTAGGCTGATACCTGGTGACATCGGCAATATTTGATTTGTGTTGAGACCTGGCCACGGCGATAGCTATATCGGCAGAATCGGTAGCGCTGGTAGATTTAACCATTTCGTTGTCATGTTTCAGACTAAGGACGCTGTTGCATTCGGTTATCAGTTTGGGAATGGTGACATCGTCCTCCTCAATTTTGTTCCGTAGCTGCATACGAATATTGGCGTCTTCTGGGGACTGTAGGTCACAAACGAATATAAGGCATTTGAAATGGCCTTCGCTCAGCGAAGTCAGTTGAAACCGTTGTCATTTCCAAGTTGCTTCCATGGACGAGATGTTTTCTGTCTTTGCTACTACCGATAAAAATGTTTTAAGCTTCGTTTAGCACTTATTATTTCATCTATGTGTTTGTTTTCAGTGTTATGAGCATAACTTGATGCATTCTAAGCGAGGAACAGGAAAATATTGTATTCACTAGTTACACGTGTAGACGCAGCAACTACCCACTTGATGGAGACAGTGTGCATAACGAACCAACATTCTCCATTCAGAACAAGACCTAGTTGTTTCTTGCTACGCTGCCCTTTTTTATTGTGCTAGAGCAATCCTTTTTCGTAAGCTTCCTATATATCACTTGATTCCAGCGGTATCTCTGGTTTGAATCTTTCTAAAATACTTTTCACGCCCTCCGAGCAAACGTCACGATTTTCAGGCTCAGCGAATTTATGATCCCCCTGATAATTCTGTTTGTGGCCATCTCGTTTCGTGTGACAATACAATTTGTAACTTTTCTGCCGTCTCATTCACTTTTATCGATTTGCTCCAGTGGCGCCGTCATTGGTTCATTGATCGTTCGTTACGTTCTAAAATTAAGCGATGGGGATTCTTCCCGAGGATTCAATTAGGAACTGATCGTTACTCTTCCGCTACTTGCAAATGCAATGATTGTATTTAGCTCCTTATGGTTGATATCCAAGGAAGCTGCAGAAAACTCTGCTTATTTTTTCCAAACATGTGATTTTGCTTTTAGGAATATGTGGACATTTGGCGAAAGCCTTATCAGCTTGTATGAATTCAGGTCGTCTCTGCCCCCTTATGCGTGGGTTTCGTCAGCATGAAACAACATGTCGTAGAAGCAACGATGGCAGTATTGTGACCAGTGCTTCACCTCACCATTAAACAACAACACTTTCTTAGGCGAGAGTCGTTTTTGCATAGATTGTTTTGTTGCGTGTCACACTTCTCATGATGGATATCTTTTATTTCGTTGAATTCGTTTACATTTTCACATTCCTCGGGGTCATTTACGGTATAGCAGTTTTCTGCCAAAAAATTCAAATAGAAATCTTTAGTGCTATATCCCCCGTTGCCAGTCGCAAGCCCAGTTGACAAGCGACGAACGTTGTTGACCGTGGCGTAGTTTCCTTAAAACATATCCATCTGACCTTCATGGTATTGATGTCATCGAAAATTATTAATGGCGTGGTCGCCGCTGACACCAGGTGCCGCGCATCCTGATGGGGGTTGATGTAAGCTGCGAAAATTCGATAATAAAAACCTCCTCAACTTCTTCTGCCAGCCGCTGGCACAGCAGCACAACAACGGCTGAATAAGATCGACGGAGTGACGACGAAGTTACCAATCAGCAACGGACTTGCTACCCGTTCTGATTAGGCAGACAGCGCAGTGCCGTTTCAGCACCTCACAAAAGGATCCACGAGAACGGCATCGCCAGTGGGAACTCCTAGTCGGAGACTGGGATATATCCTCACTCTAACGGAAAGAGCAGGACTTAGTTGATGAAGCCATTAAGTACAAACTCGACATAGTTGGATTCTCGTCAACGAAACGCCAAGGCTCTGGAATTCGGAGCCTCTGCTTGTTGAAGCTATTCCACTTAGGTGTCGATATCACGACGCGCGCTCAAGCCGGTATTGATGTTCTGGTAGAACCCAACCTAGGAGATAGAATCTTTAATTGGAAGCCTGTCAGCGGAAGCGTGGTAATCCTCCGACGGAAGCTGAAATAGGCTATAGCGTTGACCTTGTTACTGGACTAGATGTCCAATTCCGAGGGGGAATACCATACCTTCCTTGAGGAAGTGCAGTGTGCTCAGTCCGAAGTGCCGAATACAGGGTCCCTCATACTCGTGGGCGATTTTAATACGCATTTCAAATTAGACGCTGAAAAGTGTTACGGCGTGATTGGATAGTACGGCTCTAACGATTTGACCAAAAACGGCATGAAGTTGTTGTGGTTTTGTGTAAACAACGGACTGTCCATTTTGAACTCGTTCTCTGGGCATCGAAGAGTGCATCAGTAAACCTGGTACTGTGAAGCTTGTACACGGAAGTCGATGATCAATTTGATAGTCATATTATCTGTTTTAAGACGCTCATTAATGGATGTTATTGTTAAGAGAGGCGCCGAGCTATTAAATGATAACCACTTTGGCACCCTGCGCTGTAAGAAATGGTGTACCATACGTAGATCTGGTGGCAGAAACAGCCAGAGAATTAAATGGGAAACATTGTCTTCGGTGGACTCGTGAGCAAAATTTGTTCACTATATCGCACTACAGTTTGAACAGATGCCGGTGCTGACCACTGATCTGCAAACTGAGTGGCAACTCCTTATATGATGATTTACTTGACGCTACCGCCTATTGCTGCAGATTCAAAGGTGTTGGTCTGCCGCCTGGAGGTCAGAACAGAACTTCCTCAAGCACTCTGGAGGTACAACTGACAGTAAAAGTAAAGTAGGCTGCTTTCAAGAAATGGCTTTGAATCAAAGAGCCTTGATCTCGAACATGTGGGATCGATATTCAGTTCCTTTGAGCCAGTGAATCACCATATGCTGCGCTAAAGTAAATGGCGTTAAGTCGAAAGCTGTCATCGTTGGTACTGTTCTGCGTCAAGCCTGCGTTTGGACTTCTCTTCTATTTATGTTGTACATGGATTGAATAATGAGCCGCAGCAATGACGATGGGTGAATCAGCGATTCGGAGATGTCGATACGAGAAGGCTGCTGTTTTAAGAACTGATCTCCACCTCTGTGAATGGGTTCGTTGCCGAGTGCGACATAGCCGCAATGCATTTAAACGTATCTCAAAAGTAAGCTTAGTGCTTTCTCGTTCTCCTTCCCGTTGGTCTCTTCAAATTAACGGAGAGGCAGTGTAGCAGGTGGAGAAGTTAAAGTGCTTCGTACTGGTAACAGAAAACGTGAGAAAGAGATCGACCAACGGATTGTAGTAGGCAGTGACGTTGTGCATGAACTAGCCCGATCCGTTATGACTAAAGCAGAGCTCAGTTTAGAAATTAAGGCTCGGTATTCAAGAGGATCTTACGCGCATGAGTCGTGGATCATGACTGAGAATCTTCGAATCAGGATACAAGCTGTTGAAATGGGCTTTATGAAACAGGTCTTTGTCCTGACGTTTCTTGACATTATTCGGACGACAGAAGTGCGCGAATGCCTTTAATGAGCCGGCGCTGCTTCTTCAAAGTCATATGCCCGATGATTTGGGCACGTGTTGCGAATGCCTCCACAGAGAATGACCAGGCAACTGTTTCTTTCCCAGGCGACCAGCAGAAGGTCCAAAATACGGCCAAAATTAGCCTAGTGCAATTATATGCAAGGAGTCTGCTCTAGACTCAGGTTGTCTTCTGCGGAAGCTCGAACTCTGATATAGGATCGGAAACGTCGCAGCCACTGCTTTACATGTCTGCCTCTGCTGACCGGAAGGAGAAGCGGTTATTAAAGATGAAGATGAAAGAAAGAGAGCTCAGGGTCCTGATAACGGCACGATGTCCGAAGCTCTCAGTTCTGAGTCTTATGATGTATTGATTGGACTCTCCTATTCTGATCCAGTACGTCATTCACTCAGTTTATTGCAAAAAGAAATTCATGAATCAATCAAATCTTCCCTTCGGGCGAAATCGGACCTGCCACCGCCTTAGTTCAAACCAAAATCATTCGGCATTCGGCTACCGCGCCATGCCGAGAAATGTAAGAGTTGTCTAAGGCGCTAGTTTCTTTCAGTAAGAAATGCACCCTACGTTGCTTCTGTTCAGCTATCCTACAGGTAGGTATTAAATTCGCCAACTGGCGAACAATACAGACAGTATAATGTCGTGGCGTGGATATTCCTGGATGGGCTTCTGAAGTGGCGGTGATGTTTGATGCAAAGATCCCTTGTTGCTGCCTTTCACCTTCATTCACCTTATAACTTATATCCACCTTATGTGATTGATAATCAACAAATTCTGTACTTGCTATTGAAAGCTTGTTATTGATGTTACTGATTTTGAAACCTCATTCATTTGGAGCTCAAGTTTCGGTTCCTCTATGTCAGATGTTTCTTTAGGATTTTAGCGAGGTTCTGACTTTATCTCATTATTTCATGCACATCTGAATGCAACATAAATTTGTGTTTCAGAAGTTGTGTGTGCATCATTGAAAACAGTGCGTTTGGAAAGCGGCGAGATCGATGTCGACTTTCCATATGTTCCGTATTTGTGTCATGCGGACAACATGCGGCATGTTCTAACATGCCTTGAAAAGGTATTTCAGTGTCTGAGTTTTATTCTCATCTGGGCTTTCTACAGTTTTTTATATAAACAAGTATATATAAATGTAATAATATTTCGGAGTTACTGATATGGTTTTTTTGTTTAAATCCAAATGTGTCTGCTTTTGTCATGTTCATCCTTAAATCTCTGCTTAAACCTCCTTACTTCTAATGCAACGACTACTAGAGACATTGATTTACAGCAATTATTGAATAGGTGTGTGGTGGATGGGCTGGAGCCAGGCAGACATTATCATTGTCATTCAGTTGCATACCCTCTTGAGTCCTAAATTATTTCAGGATGTTTTGTTGAACAACGTTCATATGTTTCAGGGTCGCTGTAAAATGTTCAAATGGCCGATCGGTACCGGAAAGGCACGGTCCTTTTTTACGCGTGCTTTCCATAGCGAGACATCTTCCGGCTAAAGTCACAGTACGTTGCCCAGCTTCAGGCGATTGTTTGGAGCATACAAGGAAGTCAACATGTCACAAATCACGCCGTCTTTCATGCCAAAGATAATAGAGTTTTCGAACACATTCGCAGCTGTCTCAACTGATCAAGGAACTGAACAAAACGCAGTTGGGAACTGGGTATTTCATTTTAAAAGTATTAAACAATTTGCTGTGCACTTCGCATCCTTCTCCCATATTGTACGGAAACCAGCTTTCATTTCCTACCCAAACGCTTTCTGTTCATTAACGTCGTCTAATTTATAAATTTGCAGCCGAGATTCTTTTCGGGGACGACATTCTGACCTGCTAACATATGGCCATCGAATGATTCGACCTTTTTTCAACAGCGTGGAATCTGATTAACGAGTGCAGACTGGCTTCGCTAATGTCTAAGCTTGTGTCACTTCAAGAAAAAGAACC
>UZAM01010625.1:6108-17638 GCA_900618415.1 Soboliphyme baturini | reverse complement strand
CTAGGAAAAGTGTACGAAAATTGCATGAATACCATTTCACTCTTCAAATAAGCCGCGTACGAAACGCCTAGTTTGCTTTAATTGCATTTCGATTATTGATACCAGATTTACACCGAAAAAGCGCACAGCTCCCATGCTTCTTGTCGCCTAGGGGTATAATTTAAGCAAGGCACGGCTCAATGGCACTTGAGCACCTGCAGTGAATCAGATGCAAGACCACATCTGAGTTTGGTTGAGCAGGGTCATGTTCGAACACTAACAAAATTTGCGATGATCGATAGGTAAATATCCCGACAAACTATAATAACCAGAATGCAACCTCGATATATTGAAAACGTTAGCACGAATGACTGCTTTCCAACCCTGCCAGTAAATATTGCTTTTCCATTGCTGTAAATATCTAGTAATATTTAGAGATTATACAGCGTATTTTTGGAGAGAATACTTTTTAGTACTTTTGTTTTTTAATTACTTGACCCATAATTTTAGGTGAAAACGAATTTCAGAACGGCGATCACGGTACCTGAACGATCGTGGGAACGATTTCGCGACTATTTCGCCGTCGTTTGTGAGAAGATATCGCGACCATCGCAATTAGCTGAGGATGGCGGAGGGGTGACAGTTCCTTTGGCGTCACCGGACAAAACAGCGGCTGACCAAGATGGGAGACAGATCGAGCGACAGAAAGACGAAGCGGCGCAAAAACAACAATCGCCACCGCCACCGACGGTGATCTCTCATCCGTCACAAGAAGAAACGGGATCCTGCGCTTCCAAAGAAGGAAAAGAGCCTACTGAGCGAACGAGCGCTCATTCCTACCCCACAGGACAGCACTAGGCATAATACGATGTCGCGCACACCATAATGCAACACACAGAGCATCTACTACCCACCTTATTGTTCTTCGTTATTATCTTACCGAAAAGCTAACGTCTGTAAAAAACACTCTATTCTCCTATTCTTGCTACTACTAATTTCGATTATGATAATTGATACTCGTTTTCGTTCGTTCGTTCACATGTCACGTTCTCACACAGTTTATGCATGTTACACAAACACACATCACAGCAGACAGTATTGTTTTTTTGTAACAAGAAGATTATGGTGTCGGTATGAGGCGACGGCGGCAATTGTGAAATGAAACGCTCGCTTTCCGCGAATCTGTGATTACTACGCTGAAGTTATTCGTGTATTTTGGCGCTTTACCGCATGTGTTGCTTTTGTTTGGTCTGTTTGTACGTTTGGCAAGGGAATAAGAGCCGTTCACGCTTACTTACCGGAACCACAACCAGCACCAGCTAGCGGACGCGGACCCACCGAGTTTCGTCCGCTGTCTTCCTCTCCGGACAACGGACGTAAGCTCAACCGTTTTGTTGTGCTTGGATAGTGTTGTTATCAAGTTAATTAACTGGAGATTGGCTGTTATTCACTTAACAGGTAGCATTAAAAGGAGTTAATTTGGAGATAAAAATTTCAGTGTGTAGTTGCCAACAGTGGCGATGTGGTATGGGAACAACCGCTCTTGGCTAATGATTGTGCGTTAGGCTGGTTTGGCTTAAAATATAATTTGGTCAGATTTCGTTTGATTGTATTTGTCACAGTGATATGTACAGTTATATTTGATGATTGCTTTTGTGATCTTTCGACATGCAACGGAAATTTTTATAATGTACGGTGTATGCCAAATTGTAGTCGTTATTATAAACGGAACGTTATTGTAACACACAGCATTAATTAATTCATTGATAATCATACCGGGTCCGTCGTTACTTGAAGTTCTGTGATTTGAATTTTTCAGTGTTTCGGTTAATGTATACAAACATTATGGTACATGCGATCGCTCCCGGCTGTGTTTCCGGCTGCGAAAACTTGACGGTGTTTGCTAACACCCTAAAATCAGAAACTGTCGCCGTGTAGGTATGAAGTGTCCTGTAAAGGGTAGTGTGCTTTAAAAGTGGATGTCTTGTTTTAATGTAAAATTTAAGTGAATGTTTTTATTTTCTCTGCGGTTAGCAGCGCTCGTAGAATGAAATGTTTGTATTGGACGATGGTTAATAAACTTTAATTATCTCGCTGTAAATTTACTTTTACGATTTGGTACGGCTGTTCCACAGAAAGAACCAGAACGGCTTTTGCGCTAAAGCATGTGTTGCATGTCAGAGACGTTAGACTTGATTTATTTGCTTTATTTGTTTTTGTTATTAATTCCCACATTTAATGCGTAATAAAGATTTCATGTTGCTTTAGGATATGGTGGCGAGTTTGTGATGAAAGTTTAAATGATAGATTTACTGACAATTGAACAGGGAAGCCCTTAAACTGATGTTGTTAACATTCGCATTGTGCAAGTGCCCTAGTGCCAAAAAAACAATATACCAAGAAAACCAACAGGAACAGTTCGTCATCCAAAAACGGAAGAATTAGTCAAGGTTTGACTATTCAGAGGTAACTCGCCACTTTGAGATAGTATCTTTCCGAATTTTGTTCAGGATTCAGCGGTGGTTACGCAGACCCTGAATCTGATCTGAACTAATATAATGTATAAAATAACTTATGTTGTTCGTAAACCTTAATTAAAAACCGGTACCCAGATATTTTGTAGAACACTTACTGTTTAGAAAAGTTTTATTAAAACGCTAAGGTCAAGGAAAATGCCCATAAATTAAAATAAATGTTGTACTTGGAACAGTCCCAAATTTGAGGTGCCGTTTTGGAGCAGAAAATTTCCTTGAAGAAAACCATATGAAAATTATTTGAAATTTATTTATTTGCTAAATTTACGCAGATAGGCGCCGAAAATTTGTTTGCATTGAAGCTTTCTGAATCGTTTTTTTCACTGTATGCTGACGGTATGCCAACAGCGGTATAAGGCAATTCGACTAGCCACGAATACTGTAATAAAGTATCTACCGGAACTGAAGTTAAAACCATAAATACTAACCTATTGCCGTGCCTTGCAAACGAACAATAAGTAAGTTGTAAATTAATATGGATCTGTCGAAAGTGGTCTGTACCGGCATGTGATTCAGTGGAAAGAATCTGCGGTAATGGCTAGAATTTCCAGCACTGCTGCCAAAAATTCTATGCGCAAGAATACGCCTAGTTTAAAATAAACCTTATAACACGCTTACGTTAGTGCTGTTTGCCTCCAGCCATGCCATCATTAAATATATACTTCTCAACCCGTTGTTGTTACGATGACCGTAACTTCTTAAATCAAATTTATGCACTTTCCAGAAAAGGCACAGATGTCAGTGTGGAGATTATGATGAAGGTCAAAAATTCGTACACCATATTCAACATATCTAAAGTCCAGCTTGTTTTGTACCATCAATGTATTGGCCAATATCCTGCTAGTTAGACACATTGGCTGATGGCAAAATTCAGCAGATATTGAATATACTATATAAGAATTTGCGTTGCGACCACTGGAACCGAGTTATTCAGGAATGGTACCATCAGGTAAGCTGTTTGAGATAATCACACTGAACCATTTGTGTGAGGGACTTTACAACACATTTTGTAATGCAGGGGCTACTACAACGTAGAATGAAATATTCATATCCATAACTTCGGAGGCTGTTTCCTTGAAGCAACGTTCGCATCCGAAACTGGGAATTCGTTGCAAACGAGATTCAAAAACAGTGGCATTACAATGCTTTTACAATTTCCTAATCATAAAATCATATGGATGCGGTTCAATACCACACGTCTTCCGAATGGTGAACAAACTATAATTCCTAAATTGAACTAGCTCTGCAGCAAAACAACTTTTTAAAAGTAATGAACTTAACTATAAACGATTATGTAATGAATCTATCAAATCTATTTGCTTCAACCGGAATTGCTTACGGCACATTCAATAGTTAAATGCATTTCATGAAAGAGGAATCAATGAAAACATCGCACGGTAGTAACAGCCCCTATTAATAATTAAAAGTTACGTTAGTTTAGTTTAATTCAAACTGTACATCGACTGTAATTCCGAAATGCTTACAGAAAGTATGGTGACCGTTAAACACAACAGAATGAACTAAGAAAAATTCATTAGCGTTTTTCATCCAATAAAAGAATATGACAACAATGCGAACGAAAACATCATTCATTTTCTTCTGTACGTAACCTTGCGTGACCATTCGTCAAGCGGATGTTTAACTGTTGAGCCCGTTCAAGAATAAGTTTTCTTTTCTTGGCGGAAACAGCGTGACCAACCTCACCACAATATCGAGCATTCTGCATAAGAAGAAATTCCAAGTCCTGAAGAAACAAAGTGATTAAATGTTATAAACATTCCAGTACTACTGACTTACGCGGGGATTATAGATCAGTACTTTCCGGAAACCATTCGGCAACATATGCCGCGTCCTTCTGTTGTTGCCATAACCAATTCCCGGCATCGGGCGCTGACCTTTGAACCGCCTGCGAACGCAGTTATCAATACCCTTCGGTTTCCTCCAGCTTGGCTAAATGCAATAAATGGCTAATGAAGTTTAACGCCACTTAATAGATATAAACTATGAACTTTCCGGCAGCATAAAAATGAATTATCAAAACAACAATCAAGTACATACAGTTTGATTAGACTGAAGCAACTTACCATTATAACAAACTAATAAGTTAGATATAGGATCATGATCATCAAGGTATAAATTTTACCGCGCACTGCTCAAACTACAAATATACTGAATTAATGTCATGTCGCATGTGTAAAAGTTACTGTTGTTTATATTCTAGTGGCAAGAAATACATATAAAATCATATATCATCGTTACTGAACTATAAACAAATAATAGTAAAAAATTTTTTCCATCATGTTGAGGATTAGTACTCTGAACTACGCTAAGACTTAGCAACCACTAAGAAGTGCATTATCTGGAATTCAAGACCGAATGGTCCACCAATGCAAAATGCAGATTTTGCAAACGCTGTGCCATTAAATAATTCAACGTTAAGGTGCCTTATCACTGTATGGAATTTAGGGCAGTCATAAAATTGTATCTTAGAAAATATTCAGTTTCTCAAATCAGGCTTTCTGACGTTTTCTTTTTCTGTCTGGTGTAGAGTTCCCTATGGTCGTTCCTTTTTCAAAATATTTTTAGAAATTAGGCCGAGGGGAACGCATTTGAACATAATAGTTTAAACTTTACATCCAATGAGATGTAAAAAAATATACTACTGGACCAAATAAATAATAGTAATTATAATTCTTTCAGGAAAAAGGTCTGTTAGTAAAGTATTTAGTGAATTTCTCATGTTTTTTATATTACTCGAGTGATACAACAGGCCAGAGCTCAGCTTCATATTGCAGAAAACAGCGGTAAATATCGCAGAAACAATAGTTTGAATCAAGGAATGTAATTCTGCTTTTCATGACAAAAATAATTAAATGAATCGTACATCATTTTAAAAGAACAAACAGGTTATTTTGATGATTCATTTATACACGTGAACTTAACTAAGTATAACAGATGAAAAGCCTATGTGAGAATCAAAAACTTCGTTGGCTCCTTTGTCGCCGTATATGCCAAACATGTCAATCATGGAAGGCGAATGCTGCAATGATTTATAAGATATAACTCAAACAGTAAGGAAGTGGTCTCCAGATGGTTCATGTTTGCATGTTTGTATAAGACTGCAACCTCAAACGAAGATTCCATGAAAACATCTCTACTTATCTATATGCAGATTATAAAATATATAGATGGTTCCGCTGCATTACGTTGAACTCTCTCCAGAAAACTGATAAGATCTTGAGCATAGAAATTTTACTTCTGGATTTTGCTGATGCTGCCACAAGTACCTCAGAGACCGGGTTAAATTTTTCTGTGTATAAGTAATCCAAAAAATTATGACAATATCTAATATGGCACTGATAACTAACATGTATTTCAAATGATTTAAGATGACGAGAGTGAAACTGATATTTCTCTATTTTACGCAATTTTAAGGGTCTTAAGGATGTGAAACGCTGGTCATTCCGGATTAGGTAACAATCAACTGACTGGACAGAATTATTTACGAAGCTGTTGTGTCTTAGTCTGCGATAAAAGTTATCTTTAAAACTGATTATGATTGTTCTTAATAAGTAAGCAGTTTTGTCCAAAACGGCAACCCATGAAAATTAATCGAACATGGAGGAAACTAACATCACGTCATACCACGTCATACCACGTCTACCACGTCCTTACATGAAGACACAAAAGGAACGAATTAAGAATATGACGAAAACAGATGTTCAGCTAACGGACAATAGTGCGCATGTGTTATTATACAGAGCACTGAATACTACAGAAAATATCCATTCAATTGAAAAACATATTTCAAATAATCATCCGTTACTGTCTATAAAAAGTCGTAAAGTCATTTGCAGCATACAAAGCTTGTTAATGGACGAAGAACGATAATGGATTAATTCAATTTATTTTGCTTAGAGAATTTTATAACAAATTAAAACTATTACGGAAATTTTTCCAAAACAGGAAACTGAAAAATCCTGTTTTGTTTGTGCGCTGATAAATAGCTACATAGAGGAAATGGCAGAAAACTCTTAACTATGGCATAGCGGGAACAGGTGGCATGTCTTCGCAGAGGAGCGAAAACAACTATGTTGCAGCAAAACGCTCAGTAATAAAGAACCATAACATACAGTAGTACCTCAGTACAACAGTAATAAGCAAAAGACCAACCGAAAATATAGGAAAATTTTGGGAGCAGCTACAGCTAAGTCAACAGATAGTAAGATCGTGAGACAGACAGAAATCAGTGCAACTAAGTCAGTATGGCGATCGCTGCTAGCCATAGGATTTGTAGTTCGCATTTGTCCAAGCTTTTAAACTAAATGCAATTTTAATGCTATTATATTTGTCGTCAAATCTCGAGGGAGGGGAGGTTCTTAACTGTGTTTGTGCACTTCCTGATTCTGCACTGCGCTATTTATACAAAATGTAAAATATTGCCAAAGATGAAAAAGAATCTTAAACTTTACTTTTAAACTTTAAAGCCATTGTTTACATCGTCCCGGAAACTGCATCAGGAACACAAATCGATTACTTAGAATGCATAAGCTTTTAAGTTGCTATCAAGTAGTAAATCATTAGATAAACATAAACATATCTGCATGCCGTTTACGAACAGATACCTAACAAACGGTAACTTCAGACATTGAATCTCTTAAGAAAGATTCATGATTTAAGATCAAGAAACTTTAAGTTCAAAATCAGACTCTCTCTCTCTCTCTGACAGCCTACTGTACAAGTCGTTCAATGTATAATCTGAAATCGAAAATACCTTGACTCTTTTGAAACGATCGGACTGGTGGCGAATGAACCGTTTGGTTCGCTTTTTGAGGATCTTCACCTTTCTAACAGGTCCGACAAAACCAATTTTAAACATTTTTTACCTGGAATAAAAAGCCGTTAATAAACAATCTGTTCTTATCAAACAAGAACAAGAACAGTGCTCACTTACGCGCAAAGAACAACGGTTCACTCTCCGGCATCGCATTTCTACATAACCAGCAAGTAAAATAATAAAGCAGGGTAAGTGATCAGAAGGAAAAGGAAAGCCTGTAACAGTTGGAATATCAGTCTTCCTTACACCTTCATGATAGAGTCATTTCTGCTCTGGCGCCCATTTTTTTAATGAAGTCAATAATAGGACATTGATCTTCATTTTAAGGAGATCAACTAAAGGTGCCTTATTTCCAAGGTAGAGCTGACAACAGCCATGTGGAAAGCATAAGGCCTAAACTTATTTCATTCCCACAGAGTAGCATTCATTCATCAACCTCCAAACGAACAAAAGCGAGTAACCCCACTGACTGCAACTCGAACTCGGGTATTCAGATTAGTCTGACGCCCTATCTCTGAGCAACCCTAGCCAGATTAGAATGATCAGACGACCATGGGCCAGTACAAACAAAGGCTACACATTAACCATAAACATATAGTTGGCTACGATTTTTTCATATAGGCATTTTCAAAATAAATTTAATATTAACTTTTATACGTTTAAAATGGCTTAATTAGAAATGAGTTATCATTTTAGTCACCTAGCTCAGTACCGAAAGGGCAGCAATTGTGAATGCTGAATTCTTCGGGATTGAAGAGATCAGAATTTACAGCTAAAGGTTCTGCCGGTGCAAGGCGAACGTTCAGAGCCTGATCGTTAAGGAGTACTTCAAGGTAAACGGTAAATCCGATGTATATAAATCAATAAATATTGTATTACTAAAGGTTGTAGAACGAATATCTTGGTTGCTGAGAATTAAAAGCTACCCACTTTTGATGCCCCCCGATATACTATATGGGGTCCAAGAAATTGTTTAAGTGCCATCGCTGAAGTGCAAAAAATTGCTTTAACATAAAACATAATACTAGTTGTGTCGATACATACATTTCAATTTTTCGAACACCGTGGTAAGCGACTGGTGTTGGAGCACTAACCTCTATCTTGGTACAAGCTCTGTGGCATACAGCCACTAAACGCAGACATTATGACACACTTTGACTTTCGGAGCCAATACACTGTGTGAAACAAAGATTTCATCACTGATAACACAATTTGGCAAATGCCGAACCACACCTGCAGCCATCATTATGTTCATCTTTGAGTATTTTGTTCGTGCGTTAGTGGTCACGCTGAAAAACATCAAACAATATTTGCTAATGTACACAATTCAAAATATATGTCAATCATGGACTGGCCAATATCGACACTTAGTCCCGTCCTGTCGTTCACAGGTCTTAAAGGTAAGGAGGTCCTTTCTTGTTCGCAGCGGCTAGTACGTGTAAAGTCAGTAGCTCTTCTGGCTGCAACCGTGCCAACCGCTGCGTACAAGAGAAGAACCTCTTTTTCTTGAAAACCCGTAAGCGATGGATAAAAATAGTCAGTACTGGTCCGTCAACCGATTGACTGTATACTTTTGCGTTGTACACAAACAGACCGTGTTAGGTTGTTTTCATAAGGCATTACTCGCTCACAAGAATCACCAACAGATGTCTCTGTCAACCATCAGCCACCAGCATCAATGAATCCAGTAAAAGAATCGTTTGAAACTACATGCATCAGAATAAAAGTTCTTCACATTAACAGAAAATCTCCTCATACAAAGGTCAGAGGTGGAAAAGCTTTGTCTTCATCCTATGAAACAAAATTTGTCAATTCGCTAAATGAACTATTTTCTGAGAACTGAACTGAAAAGAAAATTTTAAAACTGTATGCGACGTTTACAACGGGCTGTCAAACTGAAAAAAATCATGATTAAAGCGTGAAAATCGAGATTTCTTTGTTGTCACTCAACACTCAAAACAAAAGTCTTATCTTTGTGCATCGTTGAGCAACATGGATAGGAATTATATGACGCATATTTCAGATTATTCAACTCACTGAATGCAATCGACGCTAGACAAATAAGCACAAATATAAAATGGCACACGTTCTAAGATACTGCTATTACAACAAATCTCGAATTCAAAAATCGCCGAAAAAATTTATTTCTGAAACCAGCAGCTTAAATCACACTACGCAGAAGAGCAAATTACATGATTACCAAACACTACCTCCGTGGAAGTACGGGTTTCGTATAGCATGCAGCGAGTAAGATTTTCATGTATATTACTCCTTACCATTCTTCTGAATTAATTATTATTAGTTATGGAAGTATACAATTAAACTGGGAAAGACCGAAAAAGACCACGAAGTCTGAAATATTTTTTATATGAACAAGCATATTAGTACATTATTTGAAATATACGCAATAAGCACAAATTTTATTACAACAGCAATGCAGGATCTTTCAAAAAAAATTGCACAACAGTAAACTGGTTTGAAATTGGAATTAAGGAATAATTTATTGAAATAAATGCACATTTTCCGATTTTAGACAATAATGATTTAGAAAAAACTGACGAGGTACGATCATTGATTAGAGCGGGTGAAGATTCATAAAGACCTGGAACATATACTTTGAAACAAAACGCCTCTGACTACCGTAATGTCGCAATGGCGAACGGAAGCCTGATTGATCATGTTCATCTCTTTTCTTTTTTTCACCTTGCTCAAGTTTAATTCGCATTTTAATTTCAAAAATGTTCTTTTACTGCAAGTTGCTCTCTTTTTGAATTATTTTGGTGCCGTTCTGTGCAGCTCTTATACTGTTCTCGCCTCTTCTGTTTATTTGATCTGTTTTCGTATTCTGTTAACTTTCGCCAAATTTTTTCACTACAGTTGTCACTGCAAGTGCAGGTAAAGCAATACGTTCCTCAATATATTCTTCATTCTCATAGGACCCTTTTCATATAACAAGGTCTCTCAACCAGTAAAACTGTATTTGTTCGTTAAACATATTTTAATTTCCTTGGGAAGAAGCGCCAATAGATTGTTACTGCTAAACATTTCTGTCTCAAACGTAAATTGCTGGGAACTATGATTTTATTTGCCTTCCAGTCGACCTTTCGAAATTAAAGACAACTATTTGATGAACGATCCCAATTGTTTTGTCTCTTAGTTCGATTAGCACTTCGCTGCAGAATGGTAACGTTCCAGGATTTAATGATCTTCCTTACTCATATGAAATGTACTAGATGAAAGATGCACATCTGCATCCTCAAAAAATTATAATTTAGTATCACCATTCAAGCATAATGTAATTTATTTACTATCTCTAATCTTGTAAAACAATGCCATCTGCGGAAATTCTTTCGCATTCATTATACAAATATAAATTTATTTAAATTTATTGTGTTGCCAGCGACGACAATTTAGAAGTTTATTCGACGATGTTCTGATCTCAAAATGTCGGTCTTCAAAAGGATCGTATGCCTTGAACAGTTCTATTCGATTAGTTATTAATGTGTTCGCAGGAACAAGAAACATTTCCACCCGTCAGATAAATATAGAGTATTCTAGAAGCAGTTAACAAAATATAAAAAATGTTGAAAGTGAATCTTATCTTTGACCGTAAGTAAAGTACAAAGTATAAACAACCCATAGGAGCTTGAGTATATCTTTGACAGACAAAGAATATATTTTTTGGCAGTATAATTTTGTGAGGCTTAATGCGAAACAATCAAAATTCTGCAAGTTTCCAAGTCCGACCTCATGGTGCCCAACCAACTTGCTCCTACGAAATTCGTCATACAACAGATGTGGAAGCGTAGCGCTGAATTTGTGTCATTTCTCTGAGAAGAGAGGGGCAGTCTTTAGAGTAATTGGCTGTAGGATGGATTTTTAAAAAGGAATTCCTCAGGTAATTGATCAACTGAAATGGTATGAATCTAAAGAAAGGTAGACGTGTTGAAAAGCAAATAGTAATACTAAAAGTGGAAAAAACATCCTCTGGAAGTAAAATTTGAATGTGCTAATACCAGTTTGGTCAATCATGCAATAAAAGAAGTTCCACAATTCCTTTTGAGAAAATGAATGTTGCGTGTCATTAACAGAACAAACGAAAACGAACGATGCAAAAGCGACAGTTATGTATGAACTCAAATTTTATACAAGGAGAAGGGCATAGATTTATTGTCAGTCT
>UZAM01010619.1:1567-12608 GCA_900618415.1 Soboliphyme baturini | reverse complement strand
GGACAAGGATCGACTTGAACAGCTCAGTGTTCCGACTAATCCCTTACTCCCTGAGTCACAACGGTTCACGCTAGTTCAAGTGGAACATTGCTAGCGATTCCTGTTCACAAATGAACTCTTTCTGAAATCTTCTATCACCAGTAAACCCGGCCTCGAGATAGCAAACCTCTGCAACTGTTGCACAGGTTCTTCGGTCGCCTGCAGAGCGCATCGGACGGGATGACGAGAAAGCAGTGGGCTTTTCGCTTCACACAGTCATATCCGCTGAACCGCACTCAGCGCCGAACCTTTCCAGAGGGTGCTGGACATCAGCTTCAAAAGATCCCAATACGAGAACTTTGTTTCCAAGTGCAAACGTCCATTCTCCACATCGCTTTCCTTTCTCATCCTCTCCTCCACACTCCATTGCCTGGCTGCCCCTGTCCATTTAATTCATGCACATCGCAAACAGGAATGAGGACAGATCGCTGCCTTTCTTCAGGACAACAAAACACGTCTAAACCGTACAGGCTAACTCAAACTCATTTTTCATAATCTGGCGCAAGGCGAAGATTTCGTTATAGGTGCTTCGGCATGACATATGGCCACACCACTCCGTTCGGATCTTAAAGTCTGCCATTCCTCAGCACCTTCTTTCCAACAGCTTTGTGTAGGCCTCGCCGGGTATCTCGATAAAGTAATGTTCCAATAATTGGGGCACTTTATATAATACCCCGTTTTCAACAAGGCTACTATAACCCCAATTTGCCGAGACAATGCCTTGTTTGTCTAAAGGATTGAGCCTTGCCACTTTTAGGCTTTTCGCAGCTTCTGTGACTTCATCTACTGAAAGGCAAATATCTGCAGCCAGTTGCTCTTCATAAGTCGCCTTGCGGTTGCACTAGATTAAAGGGGTTTCTCGAAGTGCTCTCTCCATCGCTGAAGCGTGTCCTTATCCTTGGTAAAAAGACTTCTGGACTTGTCCTTCAGAAAGTTAAGACTGTGCTTCTTTCCGTCTTAGAGACATCCGGTGGTCTGCCCGAAAACCTTTTGTTCCATCTAGAAATTTGACTCCAGCATCTCAAAGATCCCAGGAATCATATTCCTACCGCGATCAATTGAACGGCTGTGGCTTCCAAGTCACTTGTTGAATCCAGACGTCTCGCTAACAGTCAGCTGAACCTCTGGAATCCACCGGCAAATTCGTTTCCGGTTCATTGGTGGCGGCCAAACCCTTTATAAACTTAAGTATGAGCTGAAACTGAGCTTCTATTCCGTTTCCAGGTCAGTCGGCAGTACTGAGATCTATTCAAACTGTCGTCGATATGGTTTGCAAGTTTCCCCTGGTGTTCGTAAAAGACCACGTTTCCCATTGGACTCTTCGATCGCTTCTGCCGTCAGGTCTTGCTGTGGTACTCCATTGTCTGCAGCGGAGGGCTGAAACTAAAAGATGACGACCAGCTGAATGCTCCGCGCCTCTCAGAATGCGATCTTCCATTACGGAACGTCGACTTTTCTCCGCAAGATCTCCTATATCAGATATCCTGATACATATTTCGATTAGCATATCAGACAGTCCGTTGCTTGCACAAAATAGCAAAACCTTCATGCAAGTAATGCTGAGGTCGCTAAGACCATTCTTGCATTCTACAGTTGGCACTTCCTAAAAAGCATCTTCTACCTCTTTCATGAAGAACTCAACTCCTCCTCTGAATTTGGCGCGTAGACCTTCATCGAAGTCAATGCTTCACCTGGTGCAACTTCAGTTGGATCATTGCCACTCGGCTTCTGTTAATGACTCTGCTCTGTTAGCACGGTTGCGTTCTACCAGAATAACGACACTGGCCTCAGTGAGGGTCGTAAACTCGACACCTGAGAAGAGTAACTCGTGATTGGGCGCATCTGCAGATGTTCAACATCCAACTGCATCAAGCCTACACCTTGAAACACCATCAACTAGCTCCTGCTCTCTGTCTCTTTCTGAACCAGTTGTTTCAGTTTCTGACCGTGAGCTCCCTGTTCCACTTTCGTTATTGTTCCTGTGGAATTTTGCATGATGTGCCATGATGGTCTCGTGCCGTCTGCCTCCTTTGTTCAGAAAGGGTTGAGACTCAATCGATGACAGGGAGATTCATGATTTTCATATCCATTTTCATCTCCACATTCTTTGTCGTGACCCTAGCTGCCGCTAATCAGTTCCTGCATCAGCTCTGCAACAATTGTGCAGCCTTTAGCAACCCGGGCTATGACCGAGCTGGCAATACTATGAGGGGCAGGGGACAAAGATTTTCAGGCTACCTCGCCACCATCTGCAACAATCTTGCTTTCTCGTCCGGATTTGGAACGGCAACGACGAAATTGAAGGAAAACGTCAAGATATTAGGTCGTTCTCATTCGGGCACGTTCATTTATTTTCTCTCATCTCAGTTTTCTGGATCTACACTAGCATTCGCACCGTTCTGTCATTTCTAGCAATCTCTCGGACCCTTAAGGAAGCCACCGTTCCAGTGGACCAACGTCAGTACACTGCAGGTGGTATAAAGTGCTTTCCAAGCCCCTCTAAGCAAGGGGGACCGAGCAGCCATGAAGTATGTCCAAAAAAGTTGTTACCTCTTTGAATTTGTTGTTAAATCCAAAATATCGGAGCTGACCTCTGCGTATCATTCGTTTTCTAAGTCTGCCATTCTCTCAGGCCACCGACCAGCTGTTTCAGGATGATTTTCCTACGGACAAATTTGTGGTTTGAATTCAAATGCGAGATAAAGCAAGGGGCAGGAGAATCTTATGATGACCTATTTTTGCGGTCCATGTTCTTACCCTTTAGGTTGCTTTTGTGCTTTGCCCTGCCCTCACTGCCTACCTAAGCAACTAACCTGTAAGTAGAAAATGGTACTTAGCGCACTACTGTATGAGAGACTTGAGTGTTTATGCGTTCTTACTTACATTTTGATCCACTTTCCACAAATTTTCTGAATACCTTTGTCAAGTGTCGTGACTAACCAACAATATGTGACCTGTGTAAACAGACAGAGAGTGACCTGAACATAAGAGAAACTACTTGTTTAGATTTTCCACTGAAAAGCAACTGCAACATCCGTAAGACAGCCCAGAGCATCATTACAATCGCCCAACAGTCTACCGAAGAACTTGAGCCGACTGACAGCTTATGGATTTTTGAACCTGCGCCCACTGTATCGGTTCGTGGTTTTTCAAACACAGAAATCTACCATACACATTAAGCTTAAAACTCTTTTGTGTATTTGAATTTGCGACCATTTTTCTTGAGCTGATACTCGAGTCATCTGTCAGGCGCATCAACAATTACTGAGCTGCATCCATGTAGAACAGCATCACTTCATGATCATCGTGTCTTCACTGCTGGACGAAGGTGTCTCTAAGACATTGCCATAAACTTTTGTCATATGTGATGCTCATCTATCTAGATTTACAGAACTTCTGTACCTCATTCTGCCATTGACTCAGAGGTCATGGTCAATTTTTCCTGCTACGTGTCCTCCTTATTACCAGTTCAACTTTTGATATTGGTTCACATACAGAATGACGTAAGGATACTAGATTCTGTCACAACGCGGCAGAGCAACATGCCGTCACAACGTTTTGACAGATCATCGACGTACTTCTCTCCCCGGCTACTCAGGGCACGATTCCTGCGGTGAATTCATTGTTCAAGAGCAGTAGTTGTGATTATCGATTCGTTTCGAAAGCCATGTCATCAACACGATATCACAGCACTGGTTTCCGTACAGTCAAGATATGAATCACTGCGATTTTTCATCTTCATTCACGAGGTAAATGAGTCTGTAAGCGACACTGGTCCAACACTCAATGCAATAGAATCTGTGGACTGTAATTTACATCGTTAAATGTGTGCATGCAGAGCCTGTACCTATGCCACAGTTCTTCAACAGCTTGTTTGAAAAAGGTACCGCAGTAGAAACTACCTGAGGTTAACTGTGGATACCTCTGACCGGGGGCAACACGTGAATACACTCAGCCAATCAGTTTCGATGATCGCTTATCCTCATCCGGAGGCAGCTCTTGAGCTTTCGCAAAATATAACCGTGGTCTTTAGAGACCCATTGTTTAAACTTGGCCCAGGGATCGTTAGTCGGTCAGTAGTGGCTGTTTTGCCATCCTTTCTGAAAAAGTTCGCAACACGTGCCAACATTATGGCAACTATGACTTCTGCAAATATGCCGATGAATAAAATGGCTGGTGAGATGCGACGATCGACTTAAGGGTCGTGCAGATCGAGGAGATTGTGCCTTGCATCAGAACTGCTGAAAGAATTAACCGCACTTTGCGCCTTACCGCTATTCCTCTACGCTGCACCGGTCTCCTGCTGGAGCCTGCGGTGCAAACAACTCATCCGCCTCATGTGCCTTTCGAAACACTTGGCCGACTCTGTAACATCGGTACTGGCAAGCTTAGGTTTGTCGTAATCAGACGACAATAGTTGACGTGGCCAGGTCTACGGTAACCGAGCCAACTCACCCGCTCTACCAGTGTTTCCGGTAGTGCGTTTTAAAGCGATCATGCACAGTGTGCTTGTACGTTCCTCAAAGGTGCCGAAGGTACTGAAGCTAATCGAAAGTCAGTCGTTCCCTTTGCAGTGTCTTGTGTCTAATCGATCTCAAGAAAGACAACTGTCATTTTGGACCAGACTCCGGTCAGTTTACTGTAGACCCACTTTCAGTGTTCGTTTTGCTGTTTAGTACATGTTCATTGTTATATCCAATGAACAATGGAGATGGCTGCATAAGTGGATGAGTTAGATGGAATGGGAAGGCCAACGGGACGAGTCTAGCGTCAATCATTACTTATGTTATAGTTAAATGAATCTAACTAAGTCTGGACAGCTGTCACTTAGCATTACCTGACGGCAATCAATGGCTACGCTGTAATGAGCTTGACCGTTCTTAATTGCAGTCCAGTGCTTTCATGGCTGCTAGTTTCATTACTGAATCTCTTTATTAACACTAAACGTTAAAAAAACTTCTTTCACGTGACATTTGCACTGTTTGAATTCGTCACTTTAATTGTCAAATCCATTCTGTTTACTACAATATCCGATTTCTCAGCGATTCGATACAAACAGTAAACTTTTTGTTCATCGATTTATACCTTCGTTCACTTTTCACTCACTCATTCTTAGACTCATGCTGTCAAACACTCTCTGGTACAGTGATTCATTCGTTCGTTCATTCATTCTAACATTATGAAGCCTCCTGTCATCCCGTGACGCCTAAACGATTTCTCTTTATTTGGCTTAGTAGTACTCTCTGCCGCTTTACAGGACAGTAGTGAATCCTGAACCTCCGGCGGATGAATCTATCACACAGTTATGAAGGTAGGCAAACTACTTCAGCAATAGAAATTAAAGCCATTTGTCTTTCGTTCCAGTTTGACTGAATCTCACATGAAATTAGATAGACAATACTCATAAACTAAAGTGACTGGTCAAATTGTGAGAAAGATATACTTGCTCTTTTCTCTCTACTCTAAGCAGCTAAGAAACACTGAGCTCTGAAACTTTTGTCACAGCTTTTTATCTTAATGTCCAGTGATGGACAGAGAGACAACAGTTGTCTTGCATTCATTGTCTATTATGCAAATTAACATCAATATGGAAGTGAAACAAGTCTTGCCCGAGTAAGACAGCATTTTCACAGCCTTCAAACCCATTCTACCCGGAATAATCAAAAGATGTCAAAATGACTATATATGCGTAGGATATTTATGGCCTGCATTATTATCTTCTAATGTTACTGACATCATATAGTGCATACAGTTTAAAGTGACAATAATGTAATTGCACTATGTAGAACGATTATAATATTTTGTATTATGCTACCATAAGTCGGCACGGCCAGTGCCATATGATGTTGCTTACTACTACGCCATGCCACAGGCATTCAGATAGCATGCTTCGTATGCACCATGTGACAGCTGCTTCTGTCTTGACACGTATCTTCAAATGTATTGATCGGAGCTTTCCTTGCAGAGTAACTACGGCTGATTCTTCATTTTTACACAAGACTTATGCATTAATTTAAACAGCTAATCAAGCGGTAATCCTCTTTAAGGTCAACCGAAGAAGCACCGCTTTGGTGACATGGTGCTAGTAGGCCACTGAATGGTGCCGTTAATCGTTTATCAAGCGGAAAAGCCGTTTCCGTGCTGCTGTTGAGCAAAATTTTCATCACATAAGCCATAAATGTTACACTTTAGCCTGTAAGAAACCTAGGATCAATTGATCATCGTTTTCACGGTTTTGTAAAAAACTTAAATTTATCCATTTCTTAAATTTGTCACTTTTATCACGGCGGTACTCAAGACATACAATTAATTATCCTAAAATGATAACGATCAGCTACTTCTGGTCAGAAATCTTTTGAATGGCCGAAGTGAACAAGATTTTAGACGTTTGAAATGCCGCCTCACCTTTGAAAGTGCAAGATCAAAAGGAGCCGTCCGTCACAACTCATGTTCCTGTCATCGGTTTTTTCCGTAATCGAGTGAACTGCCTCACGAATTACGATGACCCCATGCCTCCACATCGGTGGCAAACGACCAAAATGACGAAATGGAGGTATGACGAACGACTTTCATATATCAACTAATTTAAAGGCCATGCCTTTGTAGCCACTGTTAGCCCAGATTTCGTCGCTTTGAAAACTATTCCAGTGCATGCAGGTGCTACTAAGAAAACCTTCTGAGTCTTCTATCCGAAGGTGAGAAGCCGAAACCGGCCAGAATGCTCTGCAGGTCTAGCAAATTAGTTCACAGAGAAAAACATGTGGCTTAGTCATACTGTCAACAGGGGTTCATGGTGTTACTGTATGGAAGAAAGATGAGAGTAACTACCAGTAATTACTACTAACTATATATATGTAGTTCTTTCAAAGTTTTCAACGGCTTATACGGTAGACAACTTGAAGATAATAGAGCTTCTGATTGCAAGGTTGACAGCACGAGAAACAGGAAAATAGTTTTACATGCAACATTTGCAACGTCTCGACCAAAATCGACATCGGTTGTCATGAAGGAATGAACAGGAAGTGAAAACAAACTGATGAGTCATGTGTTGTTCGATCCAACTGGTTGGACGCCACACCGGTGACTAATTATGATATGAATTATGCTTCACGCCGTGGAAATGTCAGTGGAACCAATGCAACGTTGCAGGTTCTATTTTTGCTGGCGGCCATGTAAAGCAACTCGCTGATTAACAGCGTAACCTTGTCCCGGTGCGGAGCATGAGAAACGAAAGCAGGATTATCACTCATATGGTACGTGATGATTATTCTGTATTCCGCTAGTCTCGTTTTAATCACTTGGTAGGTCTTACCAATATACAAAGAATCATAGCTGTTACAAGCTTTCTAGGAGACCACGTTTTAACTCTCCAAACCGGGATAAGGATCATATTTCTTGTGCAAAAGCTTTTCTAAGGATTTGTCCCTGAAGAAAGTACATCAAGACCATAGTTTTTAACCACCCTCTAATTTTCTCGGATACATGTGGCATGAATGGTATCGAAATGGAGGAACTGTAGTCAAGAAAGGGGGCGCGGCCAGACTTTAAGCCATTAGATGCAGAATCAATCAAATATTTCATGTACCCATCCTTAAAGATAGTATATGAACGGTACTTGATTTAACCAATGAAAAGTCGATCATCACTGTAAACTGTACTAGCTTATAGCCCTATCATGCATGCATTACATGATGCTGATGAAGAGAGATTCAGGAGTGTAGGAAGGTGTTAAGATAACGGTCAAAATGCTGTTTTCTATATACTGCGAAGAAGAATGTACCAGTCGCACTAGCCTAGTGAGAATGTCAAAAATGCCAACTGATTATCCAACGCCATCTGCAATGATTAAATCAATCATTCATTTGTTCGTTCATTCATTCATTCATTCATTAACTTATTCAGTCGGTCATTCATTTTTAAAGCCCACTATTCCTTCCGGGCTTTCGTGTAAGCAGCTGGTCAATTATGCTTTACCAGTATTCCAATTTTCTATCACTCGCACAAGCACAAGGGCCTTGACTCCAAAGAGCGAGCGACAGTAGCGGGTCTCCCACACAATCGAGTCAATTGAAACACCGTTTAAGGCTGAGGTCACGTTGCATCATGAGTCTACTTATTAGGCTTCTGAGGCATATTAGGCATGTAATATAAAGCCCTATCAAAACAATGTGAACGTGATTAAACAGAATAGCAGTTTTTAGTGATCTGTCCTAATTAATTCTAAAAACCACATATGTCAGTTATGAAAAGTACTAATAATAAAATCAATTGTAGATCAGTGGCTCTATGAACTTTATGGGAAAAATCAGCATGCATTCAAATGATACAGCATTTGTATCTGTCACTGAGTATGAGTCAGTGCTAATCTTCGCCGCTCTTAACTACAAATTATATAATATATTCGTACGATCGAATTCCAGGAAGATCTCTAGGTAATTATTGTAATGAGTGGTCAAGAAAAATCGCTCTGTTGGAAACGAAAAAGGATGCTGTGCACTGTATTCGTCGATGTGTTATAGATATTGCTAGTAAACAATACAAAGCACTGTTGAGTAGTGACGTACGAATATAAATCAGCACCGTCAGCCCAACCTACATAAAGTAAATTTGGCTGAAATGACATCCAGTCATAAAGCATAACCGAGAATGACATCCCAAAATTTATAAGCGTGTACTTTTCACAATTACAGCTGTGGCTACAGTGCTGCAGTCCATGGTTTTTTGTTTCGATCTTGTTTCCCCTGTTTTCGCCATTGCCTCTCAGCACACGATGCAGAATCTGATGCTGGAGACGTGAAAAGCGAACAGATGGTTGAACTGGATTTGCCTGAGGTTCTACCTTGTCAAAATCTTTCTCTGCTTATTCATTTTAGGTGGTACAACAAATATGTCATACAAACATAGAACATAAGAAAACAAATTTCCACTTTTTCTTTGGTCCGTCGATTTTGACAAGGCTTGCCACTAGTCCAAACTCGGCCAGGGGAAAAATTCAGACACCTCATCGCCATAATTTGTAAGAATGCTTCTGCTAGTGTGAGGCTTCACAAAATTGCAAGCTTGTTCAAAATCTTAAAGGGCATATGACAAAGCGATTTACGGCAATCCTACTCGAGGTTGCCAACCGAACTTAAACGAAGAATCGAAGAACTGAGCGACCCAATATGACCCTGAAAAGACCCAGGTTAAGTCTCATGGGAGAAGTGCTAAACAGACGTCTATCTGGGAAAGCTCATCTGTGCAGCGGGCAATTGGCTGTGTGAAATTGACAAAAGAAAATAATGGCTCGCAGCCTTTTCCACTGCTTTAAATGTCCCCGTCGTTGAAATTGTTTTTGTGCATGAACGGAAGGCTTCCGCTCAATGTGTGTTTCCAACGGTAAGCTGAGGATGCGAAACTTGGGCTCTCGGCTTCGAAGCTATTCACATATTGTAGACTTCGTAATGCGGTATAAAAACGGGTGTTGGAAAAAAACAAGAAACACAATATCAGAATATCAAAATACGGGTGAAGGGTAAGAAAGCAACAATGCCCTGTGATAACACCGTCGGAGTGAAAATGTTTAAGTGATAACAGGAAGTATTGGTCGCAAAAATAGACGATGATTGCTGAATCAGAGAGATATTACAATGGATTACAGAAGGAAGAGAGAGTAAACAGACTGTAGGAAGACCTCCAGATCCATGGCAGTATGAACTGAAGCAGTTTTTATATTATGATGGATATAAACCACAGAAAAGAGAAGTTCACAGCAAAGTCTTGGAGAAGCCTTCGTCCAGCAATGGACTGTAAAAGACTGATGATATCGCGGTTCAAAATTCGTGCAAGGTTCTTTAAGTAAAAAATGGCTAGCACAACTCTTCGTATCATCGTCCAAATTTAAAAATATACTGGGTCAAAAATTTCGCTTCTCACAGCGTTAAAATTTTAGAATGCTCAAAACCTGTTAATTCAAACGAAATACCTGACCATCAGCTTCGCCCCCCCCCTAGTGGTAAAATTCGTTTAACCTCACAAAATCGATCAAGGCACGAAACGCGCTGAAAATAAAAAATCTTGCCAACGCTTATGCACAATTCATGCATTTTCCCATCGTTCGTCAGCTTGACATTCGACTCTGATTTGTGATGCTTTCGAAATGACGGCAATCAAACATCCAGATAAAGGCCATTTCGTAAGGCAATAGCAGAATTGCCATATTTTGGCAGCATTACCGTCCGGATTCTTTTCGTTGAATGCTAGTCAGCGAAATCGGCTTTCGATCGCCCAATCAACATCGACCATCCGCCCAATAAAGAAAGCGAACCTGGCTTATGAGCCAGTCGTGATGGAAGAGAATCTGTCGCATGAACTGCACAATGACCGATGCTGATCCAAGAGGAAGGCAGATCTGATTTTTGCTATTTATCGCTGATCTTTATCTCGTATATCCTGTTATGAGCAGAGTGCAGATAACGCCTAGCCGGCAGATCGATTCTGAAGTGAACACCCACGGGAAATGGCCAGAGCCGCGAGGAAGTCGAACGACCATGAAAAATCACAGACTTGATCGAAGAAGCTATTTATGTCCATGTGAACAGTTGGCATCATTTCAATCATAGAAAACAATGCAACTGCTACATGACGTAATCTAGGTGTTTAGTGTTTTGCAAACCGACAGAGGGTAATTTGCCTGTTATAAAAAGATATTAGAAACTGATTGAAATACATTAATCAGAAAAAGAAATGTTTAATATCCATCAAGGTTCAGGGGAATTCCTTTCGACTTGTGGGATTAGCAACGTTATCATGTCTTCCTACCGATCCTCACTCTCTGCGTATTGAAAAAAAACGGCAAGATTTTTGGGCAAGTCTTAAAAGCGTACTAATACCGAGTACTCAGAATACTTTGGCCACCTCATTCGCCGTATTGCTTTGACGAGGATTCATTTCTTCTCATCTCTCCTATGGTATACTAATCGAATATCGATGGTGCCACTCATTTGTTTTCACCGACGTCGCT
>UZAM01010613.1:4759-17675 GCA_900618415.1 Soboliphyme baturini | reverse complement strand
GCATGGCCATGTTGTCCAGTCGAACGCATTTTACGGCTGCAATTTACCTTGACTCAACTCAAAGCTGATTATCTATTTTGATAATAGCACGAGGTTTCACCTCTTTCGTTTTGTTTCTCTATCTCTTTTGTTTTTGGGTGCCTCTACTGAATGGTCATTTAACAGCCGTTCTTCACAAACAGTAATAGCAGAGTTGGGATCCTTTCCAGCTCGTCGTAGCCCAGTGTTCAATACCAGCAAGAATATTCAAACACACCTCAGCTATTTTCCGTTTCTCAGTAAATACATGCTTCTGAGCATTTTCATGCTGACACGTTCTACATCCATACTTTGCTTTCTTCAAGGTCCCGCAAATCTTTCCTTCTAAAATGCAATGTTTCAACCGCTCTTCTTTGGCATTTAATGAAGGACGACGTCCCTAATGACTGGCAAATTTGATGATATTTACAAGCACTCTTTTGCTTGTCTTTGCACAAAGATGAAGAGTACTTAGTACTTCGAATAAGCTATCACAGCAGAGACATACAGTGTCAAAGATACCACTGCGGAGTTGATGCTTTAATGAGTCCAAATGGCCAAAGGCATGAAGGTATGCTTTTCTTCTTAGTGTAGGCATGACTACAAAACTGATGGACAATTTAATGCCCCAAGGTCTGTTTCACCGTTCTTGCTAAAGTGATTTCACCTTCTTTATGAATCTTCCAGCCATCACGTTTATGCAGAAAATGTCTTTTCGAATCGATCCCGACCTCAAATACTCTTAATACTTGGCAAGATACTTAAATTTTAACAGTAAGCTATATTAATTATAGAGGCAACATCTAACTGACAGCTGTTATTGCTGGGTAAAATTAAAACTCGTTTTCATATGATTTAGTCTTCTCATCTACTGTTTCAACTAACACTATGATCAGCCAATCGTAGAAAAACGACCGGAAGCTCCTGACGATTGCGATGGAGAGTAATAAGGGGAATGCGAATTACATTTTCGCCACCGCTTGAACTTATGTGAATGAGCTTCTACTAACGCTACCCACACTCGTACAAATTTGTCGACAGCTCTCTTACTGGAAGATGCGATTTTTCTATTCTTCTTTGTTCTTTATGAAGCATGCATTTCAACCTCTTGCAGCGTTTAATCGTTATAACTCGTTTTAAACCTGCTGGAACTTTCCTGAATCGCCGCACTGAGTAGATTGTGGTAAAATTGTCAGTGTTTGCCCCGTAGACAACTTGTCTGGCTTCGTTCACATCTTTATGCTGAGAAGTTAGATTGCTATGGTAATTTTGTGTGGCAAAAATGAGCAGATCGAAATGTCAGATTGAAGTCTGATTGTTTCATATTTTAAAATGTCATGGTTTTGTCATCTTCTGAAACGGATATTTTGTTACTCTTTATAAATGGGGCGAAAACTTCACTTCCGTTATTGGCACATGCGCAACGGAAGCTTCTGACATATAGAAATTAATTCATGATAACAGAAATTCGAAGCAGCAGTTGCTACCCAGTGGATTTTAATTTCTATCGCTTAATAAGCAACAAGCTTCCCAGCAGCTCTGCAAGCTAAACCAGACGACGAGAAAGCAGCAGATCGATTACCTGTCAAACAAATGCATCGGTCATACGGTACCCTGGCTGCACTTGCCGTGATTTTGTAGCTTTGCAGTTTCCTGGGTGTTGTATGGCTGGTGACAGTCGATCACTTCCTTCACTTCTAGGATTACGCTTACAAAGTAGTCCAAAATGCATCAGCGTAAAAATTGTGAATTGTAGCAGAATTCTAATTCAGTAGTAGTTAGTTCTAATATAAAATATAATTTGGTTGTAAATCAGACTTACTTTACAAAAAGCATATGCATATGATCAAAAATCTTGTGTCATGATTATCACATATTGAATAAAGATCTCATATCCATGAAGACTGTGCCAAGTTCTGTACGGACCAGCTGTTTCAAATGGAGATGCCTTACAATCCTCTATTGTATGGCTCGAAGTGGCTAAAGACTTTAGAAACCTGGAGATTATTGAGCCATATGATGGCTTCCGGGATGACATCCATTCTGTCAGATGTTATGCCATCCAACTTTTCCTGTAGAACTTTCAACTGTTCACAATTACTTTAAATCATTCCAGTTCGCGTCAAATCTTTTAGCAGTTCCTTCTTTGTTAAATAAACGATTATGTGCTAACAACAGCTTCGGAATCGTCCCTAAATTCCAGATTAGCTTTCAGTTGATGTTTCCAATTTTCCCTCATGCACGGTCTTGCATTATGGACATATGTCGTGGTTTTTCTGATGCAAATCAAATTTGTTTTAGAAATTGCCCTTGGCTTTTATCGTTTAGTCACTTTTTGTTTTCAGGAGGAAACGTGGTTTAAAAGTGACTAAGAATTACTCACCTTAGCCCTTCTTTGTCTCATTCAATAAACACTGGTAAGCCTTGTATCTACAGGCGTTTGCAGATTTGTAGAAAAAGCTATTAAAAAGGTACTCAGCTGGTGCAGAGTTTATTATTGACTTTGACTTAAGTTCCATCTTACTGTCTGGCGAAATCTGCTAAATTAAATGCTGTCTAACCTATCGATCAGCAGTGAAGATGAATCGGACATTAACCGAAGTTGATCGTTGTTCTCCGTATTGATCTTTATTCTAATCTACGTCATTCTTTTCTCCATCCAGAAGACTGAAGCAATCGCTCCCTTAGCAATGTATTCTGTTTTTAATGCCGAGGCAACGGCGCTGAGAGGAGAGAGCCGAAAACTGTTGCTCTTGGAAAGTTTCTCAAAGTCTAAGGATGCCACATTCTGTTCACCTTTGCTAGGTAATGCCTGATTCCATGTGCTTTAAGGAGCCGACGACATTTGAGAAATTAGTTTAAATTTATGC
The DNA here is from genome assembly GCA_900618415.1 of Soboliphyme baturini. Classification (NCBI taxonomy): domain Eukaryota; kingdom Metazoa; phylum Nematoda; class Enoplea; order Dioctophymatida; family Soboliphymatidae; genus Soboliphyme; species Soboliphyme baturini. Next base: position 14,787 of record UZAM01010613.1, on the reverse strand, counting down.
AGTTGCATTCCCTGATGTATAACCTGCCAGTAGGTCAGAGAACACTGTTATTTGAAGCTCCCCCTGCCCAGAGCAACGTAATCCAATTTTCACTTAATGGTCGTCGCTGTTACACAACGTATGGAATCGCTATTTTAGGTTCTCTGGTCAGATAGTCATGGCTTAAGTTGTAAGGCATCGACTGAGGGACATCTCATCTCTTGTGCAAGAAACCGACGATGCAGCACAAACATTTTCGTCCTGTAATTAAAGATTTACACGAATGGTGATTTGGAATCTGTGTGTCGCCCTTTATGATCAGATCATTGTTTTCGGTCTTTAGACAATGTAATTACAACTTTTGCATTAATTTACTTTATGGATGCCATTCACCACGGTAAATGCTGTTTATGACTTACATAAAAGCACTTATGACCCATAGCTTTTACCTTTGTCGGTCATTGTGTAAAGGTACTGTGATTGTTTTGTCTTCTTAAGCGTGTTTTGGTTAACAGTGGCATCATCATCGCCTTCCATCTTTGTATTCAGTTTAGTTTTAAGTGATCAAGCATAGGCGTTTTCAATTCATTACGAATTCACATAAAATATCGATTTTCACTCATCGGTCGCAAGTTGAGGAAATGCGCTGCTATTCTGGAACATCGCACTTCATTTCGAAAGCTGTCAATTTTATGTACTTTACTACATTAGCTTGACGACTATCGTCATAACTAACGCCTTAATGTTTGCCTGATCATTTGGTACATTGCTCAGACCTGTTATTATTCGGAACACAATTCCAAGCATTTCCATGTTTAAAAACAGCTACCAACGCTTTGCAGTTGACGATTAAAAATGATTAAATGTGAACGTTTATGCGGTAGCATATGAGGAGCAGAGCACGTGAAAAGCGAGGTGGCTCGAGCTCAAATCCAAATACCATGGAGTTGTGGCCTTGTGAAATGGCCTCCCTTAGACAACTTAGAAACAAGAGGATGCATAATACGCCGTGAAATCTGATTTTGCAGGAGTGGTACGTTATTTCACATAGTCAGGGGTGCGAACAGCTTATGGCATTTTTTGCTATACGTCAATAAGGATTACCGTTCGATATTTTAGATTCGACGAGCGCAACGCAACTGTGTCAGACTTAACTTCGAAAGGACGCCTTGATTATTACTGTGAAAGTGATATAATTTGTGGTATCCGCAAGAAATTACAGGGATTCATCTAATCCCATGCTGCATGTAGCTGCTTTGAATGCTAATTACCTTGCACTGAATCGTCGTGATTGGCAATTTTCAAAATTGCTTATGAAGTTTGAATCTGCAACGAAGAAACAAATGAATATCGATGCAAATTGTTAATCTGGTAACTCGGCAGATGCAAGTGAATTAATAATCAGAAAATGACAAGCAAAAACTGTGTTCCAAATGCGTTTGAAATCTACATCATTATCTTCTCCAAGGACTCGGCGGAACTCTAAACAGAAATTATGCGTTTGCAGAAATAATCACGCTGCGTCGGTCTGGAGGTAAGCATCTACAATTGGATTTGCAACGAGCACTGTCCCGTAGGCACCATTTTCACTGAGGGCGAAGAAGTGGAAAAAGAGTCGTTTGCTACCTATTGTTCAGCCACCTGATGGACTCCAATAGCAACGTGAACGACGAGATCAGCGGAAGAAGGTTGGCTGCATGGGCAAATTTCGATCACATAGAAACAACTCTGCTGGGTAGCGAACCGCCCATGTTCACGAAGAAGGAACAGTTCAGCCACCGCTCTACCTGCCAGATTAATGGAACAAGGTGCTGACTATTCATCAAGGCTAAGGTAAAGAAACTAGTCACAAGGCAAAGTCTGATGGAAGGAAGAATAGGCAAGGTACCCCTTGGAGACCCTGTTCAAAGTGCAATAATTCAGTTTCAGTCACAATGCTTGGATTTTCTCACTACTGCTGGCATGTGACTGGTCTGAAGTACAAACGGTGATCCCGAGTTATCAACTGGATCCCCTTCTGCAACGGACGTCCACTCGGTCGTCAATCAAGTTTCTGGGATGGCCGAATGACAAACCTGTGTGGTCAATGGTAGAAGCAGATAAAGACACAAAACCGGGAGGAGTGGCGAACGACTTGCCTCTGTGGTGCTGGCGCTGACGAAAACAAGTCCGGTGGAAGGATAGAAGGACAATACCGTGAGAAGCAACGTTTCGCCTATGCGTCCATTAGGCTGATGCTGCAACCAGGTCTGTTTGTGTGGCAACATATCCGACTAGCACATGCGCATCAATTGCTTAAGTGTCAAAAGGCTACGAGATACTGGCATACATGCGTCACAAGTGGATGGATAATGCCCAGGTCAATTTATAGGATATGTGATCCCAACTGACCATTTTGCAATTTCCATTCAAAATTGCAAAATAGAGAAATTCTTTGAACCATAGCACTATGAGAAATGATTGTTCATCCATATGTGCATTGGACATATAGATGCATCTATGCACAGATACATATTTTGCAATCAGCCTTGCTCGCATCACCGTTTATCCAACTTCATCCAACTGTTTTCACGATTGACTCTAAATTGGTTGCAATTTCTCTTCGTCCAGGCCTGAATTCCAAACTGGCAGATTTATAATGCTCTAAAAACATAAATGATGAATAATCTAATGGTACTATTATTAGATTCAATTCTTACTATTATTTGTTCAAAGAAGTGATAACGCGATGGAAAAGTTTCGGTCATCTTCGCAGACCTTGTGCACTCAAAGATGCCCGAATAATTGTCGTTCCTCTTTATTTCTGAGCGTCATCTTTCTCGCTTGATCTGAGTCTTGCCGTGGATCTGTTATTAAGCTTTAAAACATTTTGTCTGTAGTCTTGTAACGTAAAGAACGATATATTACTACCACTATGTAGACGAATCTACATTTTTGCACTGTTGGGCATATGGGCGTCATTTTTATTAAGCAAATCTAGCTAGGAGTTGTCAATTTTAATACTGCTTCTCACACATCATGGTACTCTTTCTTGAAGTTGATTGATGCAGTCGAGAATTGAATTTATGATCCTTCAACTCCGAGTTCGAACCACTTGATAAATGCTGATAGGAGGCATCAAGCCCACAGCAGTATAATAATGTGAGTCGTAGTCTCTGAGGTTTATGATTTGCATTTACTGTTACGGCGAAAGACGTAGGACACTGCTTTACTGTCTCGTGCTCCGTTGCTGATGGTTTTCTAAGACTTGAGTCCCAAAGTTCGTTTTTACGAACGACTTCTTCCAGACAAGAAAATTTTGGAAACTCGGTGATTATGCTTTCTAGAATTTTGCAAACGTGACATGTTCCTGGTGGAATACCTGATTCGTTTATTCATTTGCTCATTTATTTTCGTCACACGCTATATTCCTATTAAGTTTAGGTTGCAGATGCTTCAGTACGCCTATTCATGGTCTCAGATTATCGTTCATACAGTAATGGTTTGGGTCACATGACGCGATACTGCCAGGTCTTCTGCATAATCCAATCATGCGAGCTGCAGTTTGTTTCTTCATCGTCTTTCATATGGTTTCATATTGAGAGTGCCCCTTATTAGTCGCTACATGGGTAAACCATTGGTTCTATCAATCTTGAGAAAATAGTGACTCAAAATTGATTGCGTCGCGAACTCTGTTGAGTCTCGTCAGAGCAGCTATCCTTGGAAGGTACCTCATCTGTTGCTTGCGACTAAGATTACACTCTTTTCGTCAATATGTAGAAATGTTATACATAAATGAGAGTAATAGCGCTGACAGGTAGCTATTCATTAATTTTCTTCTCGTTCCTCGCAATTATGGTCTCATTTCCTCATTAGAGTGCTCCCATAAATTATCTGTGTTTGTTTCTATGTCTGATCTGCCGTAAATGTACAAACGGGACGTACATAAATTTGGTCAGGTACATACAAAAGACGGAGGTGCATAAATTTTCCTATCTGCTGCATTTGCACTAGACTTACCTGGGAGATCCACTAAGTGGCCTTTATCAGAAGTACATTAGCATTAACAAGATGCCGCTTCAGTGGTTATAAAAACAAGAAGCAAGCAGGTGATTAAAATTGCAGGCATTTCGACCAAACCATATCTTCCATTTACTGTGCAAGCAACGATGCGGAAAAATCCGGACTGCTTCAACTAAAGGTCCTGATTTTGGCCCACTGGCTTCCATCGCTGGTAGCAACAAAGTGATCAAGAAGCATTGAACATTCTCATGGGAAGAAGCGGACATGAAGCGACCATCCTCAGAGTACTACTGACTCAGTCAAACTCTCAAACTTAGACGTTCTCTATGCTTAGGCTGTGAATGCTGATCCGATGTCTGAGAATCATGTACAGGAAAAGATACAAGTTGCGACACATTCATCCTTGGCGAAGAGAAACGCACGCGTTTGACAACATTTTATCAATCTAATTTTTATCAATGTAGACGCGGGCCTCTGAGCGATCTTATGGCGATCTAATGTCCTGGCACTCATTACCTCACAGGATATATTGAAATTATTTCCCCGGTTTTCGACTGGAAGGCTAAGCGGTTTGAAGAATAAAATTCTAGTGCATGAAATCAGCAGCGCAAGCCAACATCGGTCGCTTTGGCGTCCCTGATGCGAAATTTTTTTGTGACATATTGAAAGACTAAATTAGTGTCGCGATTCATGAACGATATGAATGTTGTTGCAAGAACTGGTCTAGGATTTGAATCGGATCGTCACCGAATTTGGTCTATTGGTCATATAAGAAACGAAAAATCAGAAGTGATGAACGAAGAATTCATCTTCATTTGAACCTTCATTTGATTTCATATGACTCTGTGCTCCACAGAAGTCCGCTTCAATATCCGCCTATAAATCTCACGCATTGTCGTGGGAGGGGTGATTATTGAAAGAGACTCTTAACGTTTTCTGTCCCTTTCGCAAACGTGACAGACGGAATACTTTCTTCCAGACCAACTACTCGAAGTACGTATATGGAGCATTCTTTATGTTCCAAATACCTCTGGATGCTCGCAACAACTCTGCCTTTAAAAATAACCTAGACTATGACATTAAAATGAAAAGCAGAGGCCCAGCATTTACTTCATGGAAAGCATTGTGTCAGGAATGACGCCATAACGAAAGTGTAGGGCAGGCAAGAAGACCTTCATTCAAATGGTTACAAATTTCCTTTCTTTTCTTTCCTCTCATTATTATGGATTTCTCACGTGAGAGATCAATCTGCTTCACTAGGAAATGTAGTTTGCATCCCCACAATATCTTGTCGTTTGTGACTTCCTTCACTTTTTTCTACAATTTGAATCCTTAACTTCAGGCTTCCGTATTCTTCTGCTTATATCACTCCCTCTCATCTTGTAGGGTGACAAAATGGTTCCAACTTTTCTTCCTTTAGCTGGTCCTTGATTGTTATCCCTTTGCTCTGCCCTACTCCTTTCCTTCTTTCTTGAAGCCTTATCTGTCTAGCATTCAATGATCAACTTTTTAAATTTAAATTTTAGAATTTGTTTGGCAATCATATTCCAATATTCTCGTTCATTATGAACCTTAGAATTAAATCGATTTCAATGGCTTCTCTTTTGTTAAAATTATTGCCGTTTTCTCAATTTGCACCCAAGTAACTTCGCTCTTCTTTCAACTACATCTGTTTCTAAACTCATCCTTTTCCTGGCTTTTATTCAAGACTATACTCAATCCTCGTAGTGTGGTAAATAGGTTTTTAATCTCATATCAACTCTTTGCCATGAGCAAGATTAGAAACAAATATATTCGCTAATTCCCTGGTTACAAAAGGGAGGAAATTTTTAACCCTTGGAATACCGGTCTTCCTTATAGTTTCATGATATGATCATTTTTGGAGTCTTTCTTGTCATAAAGTTAATGATGGGACGCTGATCTCCATTTCCATGGCATCAGCAATAGCTGCCTCATTTTATAACATAATCTACAGCAGCCATGTGGAAAGCATAGTGTGTAGATTCTGCTTCCTGTCCACATAGTGATGATCATTTGTCAACCTTGGAAAGGAGGAAAACCACTGGCGCGAAAGAGGCTCAAACTCGAAACCCCTAGGTTCTGCGTTTGACGCACTACCCATTGAAAAATCCCAGTTGGAATGGTTCGATTTATTGGAAACGTTATCCTGATGATGACTGGTGGTCATTCGATCGAAACTTTGATTTGTGCTAAGTAAATATATGACTGTTTCTATCTTTGCTATATTGCTAAAAACCGAACCAGAAAAGTCATCTGGTTCCAACGATATAGCATTTAACTCTTACCGACCATGCTGAGAGGCTTATGATTTTTGTGTGTAGTTTCTGATGACAAATGTCGATATGACTGATCGTGATTTTCAAGTCCATAAGTTAGCCATCCTGGAAAAGCGAACTATGTTATTTTTTCATTAAAAATGTCATTCATGAAGCTTCACTCAGATGCTTCCGCGGTTCCACGAACAATCATCATCCCCTTTTCAGAAGTGGACGGCACGGTGTAAAACAATTTTCTTCAGAAATACAGACGGACGCTTATCCGTAGTCCTTCTTCCTCGATCTCTAATCACAGTAGTGTGCATTTCTTTTGGATAAACCTCCGGAAAGTGCGCAAAATACACCTGTCGACCCCGGAAATTATTGCGGCGTTAGCCGATCGCCATTGGTCCCTGCGTCCGTTCTTCAAAACGGAATGGATTTTAGAGAGACAATTGTTATATTGGGCATTAGTATTGACAGATGGTATTTTTGATGGTTTCCGAAAATTTATCACTAAGGAAGAAAATTGTTTAATTGCGCTGGCATAGTCAAACAGCATTTAAAGTATTATTAGCGATGGCCTGTTTTCTACATGCACACTATTGTTTGATCCATTTTGATTGATGATTTGCCACTTAAATCAATCGCGTAGATTACACGTTCATGTTTTTCAATGTTAGGATTAGTGTTTCCATTGTCGTTTAAATCGGTTATACGGAAGTTCAAAATATTCTATTATTATCACCATCTTAATGAAATTATTCCTCATATTTTCTTAGCTTCCTCTTTTCGTCCGGGGTCTCGCCATCTAGTTTTCTATGCCATTTACTCTTTCGCTAGACCCTAGGCTTTATCGCAATTAGGCACCTTTGTCCTCTTTACATGAAGCTTTGACGAAAGCCCTCAGCTTCACGCTGCAGGTAGTCAGACAAACAAGCTTTCAAAATGTTCGGTTCCAGCTCGTTTCTCAGATCTTTATAATCTAACAGGATAAGTGTCTTCACGTGGTTGCAAAGTATCCTCAAGCTTTGCCCAAAACAACACTGTTGATCTTGATGCTGTCTTGAAATGTCGAAGTCTGTTTGATTATAAATGATAGTCATATCCACTGTTCATGTATATGTTCTTCTGCACTTCGAACTCCACTGACCTTTCGCCTTCTTGTTATTGTGAAGGTGGAAGTTTCGTTTTCGCAGTCTTGGTATATAGCGATGCTTGCATATTTAATATTTCTACACGTATTGACTAATGTTAAAATCCATTGTGTCGCCTTTGATCCTCTTCATATCATTACTATTCGAGAAGCGGTTTTCTATTATCCAAACAGAGCAATTGAGTGCCCCGTGTTTCATGAAACAATGCTTATGCCACGTTTTATTATTGTTCATATAATGGCCATATATTTGCGATATTAATAATTGCATCAGTCATCGTAATACACCTCAAGTTTTCCTGTCAAGTCAAGTTTGATTCCAAGCTAGCGCATTTCTAAAGGACATGTTATAGTATTCTTCGTTGCCAACGTCTACCACATCGCCTTTCTGCGACTTGCTGCTGGAGTTGACTAAGCGATGGAATTTTCTATTAAGATAGTTTACTACTTTACTTGGCCCCGTCGAAGGTCAAGTACAATCATCGGAATTTGTTTCGTTTAGGTGAGTGATCAGAGCGACCTTCTGTTGGGCAAATTGGCGTTGCAAGTGTAAGAATGGCAATCAGCTCCACATACCTGCATTGGGCGCAAATCGGTTTCTGGTGCATGACAGTCCTTCAAAGTGATTCCTTTGACGTACGATGCCGTACTATGGTCACTGATGGCTCTCTTCGTCGTGGGCACGTCGGCGTATTTACTTGAAACCTGTAATATGTAGCAGATTATTAACCTTACCATAAAAACAGGAGTTCCAAATAGGTGAAGCGTCGCGATTAATGATTTATCGTTAGTTGATGAGTTTAGCGTCTTACTATGTCTTCAGCATGAAGGTACTAGAAGTGGAATGGGATTGTCCGCGATGTTAAGATCGGTCTGCTGCGGTGGAGGCCCATCCGATCGTCGCTTGTACATTGGTCTGCATTTGGGCATTAGACGGACTGTTGCCCATTCATAAATTTTATTTTAAATTCTAGACATAAATGATGACTCGCCACACGTCCACGACCAATGCTGACCATAGATCCCAAAATCTAAGGTCATCACAATCAGAGTCTTCACTCGACATAAGACGTGGTATCACAGCAAAAATCTGTGCGATGAACTTCTTCAAAGACTGATTGGTTCTTTCATACTTGTTTTTGAGCGTTGGAACCAACCTGCGTTCACCTCACTTCGCTTCCAATCAGCACTTTTTCTCATCTTTCCAATCAGGGGCACGTTTCTTGGCAGCAGGCTTCTCACGAGCACGTTTTTCACTTTGAAGTGTCATCACCACTCCGTCAGAGTATAACTTTTACCAATACCTGTTGCATGATAGTCGTTTGATCAGAAATGGTTAAGGGGGTGAGAGATGGGATTAACTCTCTTAACTGTCCATTCCATTCTATGAGGAATTCACCACACCTAGTGGCCGAGAAACGGGCAGTTCAAGTCAGTGCCCTGTGAACAGAGGTCAACCCAGTGTTTTGATCCTATAATGTCAAAGCGCGTTAGAGTTGTATCATGTTTGCGATTTGTGTCGGAATCCGCTTTGATTAATCTAATAGTTAAATAAAATCCGCACAAAATGCAGTCGTTAAATAAATAAATAAATAAATATGTACGAAGAAACAACCTAATTTTTGGCGTTGGAAGCGTAGGTTCATTTAAGTTTGTCAACGTAGTTGTACAGAAAGTATAACTTTGTTTATTCCATTGAAGAAGATCCATTTGTATTCATTCATTCAATTGCAACCCCACCCTTCCTTTCGGGTCACAGAGCAGCTGCTGCAATGGCTCATACCGATGGTGGTAATCCGCCGTCAAATAGACAAGTACAACATTCATTCAATATTTAAGGCATGGCAATTTTTGGTTTTCCGTATAATCGAGCCATTTTCGCTACCATAATAACGAATGGGGATTTTCTTCGGTGGCATCCTTATCACACGTCGGAACCACCACAGTTGTGGCTGTTCGCTCTGTAAAATTAATGGTTCACAATTGAGGGCATTTGTTTATATTCACTGTGGAAACAGTTGTTTGTCAATTGCATAAATAGCAGGATTCTACCGGTGGGCGTAGTGTTTTATAGATTTATTCACCGTCTTTTTCACTGACTGCTGATGCTTTATTTTGATTCGCCGTCCAGTATTTAAGTTGGAATCAACGACATTATTTATGCCATTCGAAACGTATATATTTTTCAAATACATATTTATGGGTCCGTGATTGCACAGCGATGTTTCAGAACTTGAAGGTAGTTCAGAGAAAAACGCGTCGTTGTTACGTCTGGTTACTGTTATTCAGTGACATTATTACTTTCTTTCGAATCCACCTGTGGGTTCCTAGCAAACAACCTAGAACCTGGACGAGTAGGCTTCGAAAGTACTCCAGCAACCGTATGACGGAGGCAGTAATTGAAGGTCACTCTGAAGTGGACATCGCAGATTAAGCGCGAAACAAATGCTGGCAGCCGCCTCATTGATCCACAGATTAATCGTGCACTCCCTCACTGCATGCCTTTCGTCGTTCTGTCCGGCTTTCACTGGAGAACTAAAGCTCGGCTCGGTTGCTGTGCCTGGCGCAGTGTGTGCTGCTTCGATCACCGCTGTAAGGCGCAACTGCGTCGTTGC
>UZAM01010599.1:0-11342 GCA_900618415.1 Soboliphyme baturini | reverse complement strand
ATATATTGCACGGAATAACATAAATAACCTGGAAATAGTCATATAAATGGGCTAAACGAGTTCAGAAGTGCCGAAAATAAGCAAGCTTTTTGATAATAAACAACGAGCTGAGAGGTAATACGAAGGCGCGTTCAAGTCTGTTTATGCATTTATTCTCATCTGCGGTCATGAGCACTGAATACTGGTTGAAGTGGAATCCCATATCCATGGGAAAGAAATGAGGATATTCTGAAGAAACAATGGTAGGACTTGACAGGACAGTATGATACATCTCGATTGTATTCCATTCCTTCAACAGATCAAGAGCTCATATATGTTGGCTTTCTCACGTCGGAACCGCCAACTGGCCGTAGACGCATTGGAGGGCAATGCAAAGCATGGAAACTCAACCTGATGACGACGAGGAATACGAACTTCACCGCATCACTGAAGGTTCCTAATATCAATCTGTGATTCCATTTCTAAAGATCACAGATCATAAATCTGGTTATTGCTGTTTAAGCTGTACTAGTGTTTGATGATAATAAAAAGACAACATCAGCTGTGTCTGTTCGAACGTGTCATCAAGAAGCTAAGTCACATGGCAGGCGACCAAAATGGAGGCCGAGGGCCAAATACTTCCAGCATTTTGAACTTTAGCTGTGCCCTGGAATTGAGTCCGAGCAACTTGGCTGATGAAGGAGTATTGCAAACATTTCTCGAAATGAATGCTCTCGCAACCCTAAAAGAGTAAAGTTGCAAAACCAAGTATAACCGAGACTGATGAGCAATCCGAAAGAAAAACGTTGACATTAATGTGGCAGAGCCCGACCAAATACTAAAGTAAGACATCGCGTACTCGAGCGTAGTGCACCTGAAAATTTTTCCCCATAGTTGCTAGGCTAACTATGAAGGCCTATCATGAAGCATTAAATATGATAAACAAAAAACTTTGTAGCACGTCAGTAATCTTAAATTTATATGACAAATCTGAAACAGCTTCAACCAAAACAAAAATTTTTAATTTTTGTTTTAATTTACAGACACTTACGCAGGCGATCAAAAAATAGACATAAAACCAGACTGCTGGAATGAAGCCAATGTTTAACATTGTTTTAATTTAAAACTTGTCGCAAAAAACGGTGAAATGAGATCTTTCAAAACCCTGAACCAGCTTCCTTCAAAAATCGAAACGAATAACCAGCACTTAAGGTAGAAAGACGACAAACGCCAGTGTTAATCAAAACACGAATGTTACGAACCGTGTTCACAGTGCACCAGCATCACGAGAAAATAATAAGTTTGGCTTAATTCACAATCACAGTTCAAAAAGTACAGGCTAAAGCTTTAGCATATGTATGGTTCAAGAAGAAATATTACATCATAACCTTTTTAACTATTACATTTATTTATATTTATGGTGTGCATCTTAATGCAAATTTTTAGTGAGCTATGAGCTGCGAAAAAGGAGAACTGCAGCCGGAAGGAGCACGCAACACCGCATGACGGAATCTCCCACGGTCAAACACGACCAACACTCCAGAACATCATGCTGTCTCCACTGTTCACAGGTCATCAACTTGATGCCCCTTTCTCACGTGGTTGCGCCAAAAAAATTTTACAGTGAATTCGTTGCAAAAGAGAATTACCAGTCAAAAAGAAAATTTTATGCAACGCAAGGGATTCGAAACTGGAACTTCTAACGTCATGGTCTAAATACAACCCCGGCACCATTGTCCATTTCATTTTGACCTTTTTTCTCGATATTAAATTTTAGGTTATATGATGTTTATGCATATTGAGGTTAAACTGAATACTTTTGTTCGGCAGGCATGTTTCGCGCTCAGGCGAGTGTCACGGCGATTCGGCTCACATTGAAAAACGGTGTGTCTTTCACCGGCCTCTGTACAGTCTTCTACTAGGCAATAAGCTGTGAACTCGTCTGGGAAACCGCGACGTCGAACAAACCATGGGTCTACCGCTTGGATTATTAAACACTCCACTTAACGCTTGTCAGTCTCAGGCCGGGAACCATCAAACCCGGATACGTATCGTTTAGACATGAAATAATGATCTAAAACCGCAGGCAGTACATCTCCTTACGTTGCACAGACCCCGCAGCAAGACAAGCGGGAAAGAAATGTCATTCTGACTGGAACATGACAACACTTTTTCATTTCTTTATTTGAAAATAGTTTTGCACACGTCTTTAATGACATGCACAGTCCATCATTATAAAAAATGTTTGCTTGTTGTGTCCTTTTTATAACATCCAAGATAAGGTTAAATAAAGACGTATGACAATTAATGGGTAGGAAAATTTAGCGATTTAAGCTTTCTTAAACACCACTGTACTTTAAATCTGCCAACAGCTGCAATAAATCATCGGTCACGGACAACTTTTCAAACTTTAACGCAAGAAAAACATTAAACATTACAGACACCACAAAACTGTGCAAACAAAAAAGCATACTTGAGTCGCTTCCCTTTATCTGATAGCCTGCAGTACGTGAGAGTTCCGGTTTTGAAAACTTTCTAAAATATCATGGTACAATAGAGGAATTTTTAGTATTAAAAACAAGGGTAAAACAAATTCGACGGAAGATGCTCAAAACTCTATGGATGAACCCGCCCAATATGTTTCTCATTCTTTCATTTATTAATATTTTTTGCAACACAGGGCTGTCCAGCTTCTGTCAAAAACAAACACTGCATAGTTTCCTTCCATTTTCTGCAAAAAAACATTGTATAGCCTCATTTAACCAATCTACGGACAAGAGGGTTTTCTAGTGCATAACAGAGTCATGGTAAATTACATCAAGAAATCTGCATATGAACCATATTCATTACGCTAAATGCAGGATTTCGTTATATATTTAATCACTCTATAGAAACAGAATAAGGAGACACAGAGCGCCGGAAGAGAGTAAGCGCTGAAAATGAAAAACATCAAACAAATTCACCTGTGATTCAGCTGAGAAGCCAGCGCTGTTCAGCAGCATTTCAGAAAACTGCATCTTGTCAGCTTTCTGCGGACCCTTTTGATTATACGACTGAATCCGAAGCAAGCTGACGTCCCCAGCAACCGGTGTGCTTTCGACTTCCACTGGTCCGTTGCATTCGGTGAGCGAAGAATCGATGAAACTACTTCCGATCAATTGCAGATCAAAAGCAGAATCAGCGTTTTGTTCGGCCGAGGTGTCCGGTAAGCCAAAATAGGTCTCAGCCCCTGGTTGATTAACTAAACTCAGTCCAACAACACCTGAATCAGTGGAAGTACCTGAGATACTCTGAAAAAGAACCTGCATTTGAAAAGTGACCACAGACCAAGCCGAGGACAGTTAAGGACAGAATTTATCTGATAGCTTACTTTGTTAAGGCTCAGTTTATCCTCAGAATCGCGTTGAGCGTTTTCGGTTACCGAAGGGTACTCGATGAATGTCTTCAAGTACGTAGATACATGTTTGATCGTCAGAGACAGAGAATAATCATACGTACCGATGACCTTGGCGGCTTCCACGTGCACTTGTGGGTCAGGGGATGATAGAAGAAATGTCGGCCACTTCGATCGACCCTTTCTTCCCAGCCATCGTCCAGGTATCTGATCGGTTCTTCGAACGAATCAATCACCGGTAAAGAATTCACATAGCATTGAACGTTGGCGTATATTGGGGAAGTACCATCGGTCTAAAGTTCAGTCGTACAACAACTGGTCCAAACTAACAGTCCCAAATTAGAAAGCAACAGAAGGTAGTTAAACATATTAGAGAAGCAAAGAGGAAGCGAAAATTACCCATATTTTCATTAAGAACGGAAGGAAGAAAGAAGGAGGTTTGAAAGTTCTCGTTTTTCATAAATCTAACAGAACTCATAGACAAGGATTTTAACCATGACTTTCCCATTAATAGGAAAGTTTGCAACGTTTTGAATATTAGTCTCATTTACACATATAAGACTCGACGTCAATATGGGCATCCTTCCTTCATGGTGCCTATGGTGCAATGCTATGCTAATCAGCTTTTAGTCATCGGCCAGAAATGCCTTGCTGATGTTTTTCAAGACTTTAGGCGCTCTTAAGTACATGAGCACTGTGGCGAGTAGTCTCCTGTCTGTTATCATTAAATAATGATCCTTCATGTACCTCACAGGCGAAAGATGACATAGAAGCATGGAAAGACCTGAGGCAAGAAGACATAGTTTGGCTCTGTACAGTATGGAATAAAAGCATGGAATCTGAAAATAAGCGGGAATCAAGGAAGCAAAGTATTTTTATGCTAATGCACAAAATTAAAGATTTTCTCGCCTGCGAAAACTATTGGGGAATTAAATTGCTCAGCGACGCTATAAAGCTATATGAAATGGTACTGGATAAAAGACCGAGAAAGGAGGGCGATATTATCTTGAACCAATTTGACTTTATGCCAGATCGGTCAACCGCGGTTGCCATCATTGTTTGAAGATCAGTCCTCGAAACATACAACGAAGGAAGCAACGACATTGACACGGTGTTCTTACACCTGGAGAAAGCTTCTGATCGAACTCCGAGGCAGACCATTTAGTGTAGCATGAGAAAGAAGGTAGTGGCACAAAAATGTCAGGTTTACCAAAGACATTACAACGATGGTTCAAAGAACACGATTCAAAGAAAGGAAGAATTCACTGTGTGAGCAGAAATTCATCAAGATTCAGCTCTGAGCCAATTTCGATCTTGATCGTGACGAACGCAATAAGATCAGCCTTCGGCTCAACAAAGGCAAGTCAGAATATACTGCGGGCTATTTCAATGAGAGAAAACAGATTGAAAGCTGTGAAACTAGTGAAAGTAGCGGGAAACGTGCTGCCTTAAATTCAACAATTCAACTCTCTTGGTTCCATCGTGCAATATAATGCGGAAATCAGCATGTAGATAAGAAATCGGTCGAAAAAGCTTGGCTCAAATGGAGAGAAGTGAGCGGAGTACTGTGGGACAAGAAGATGTCTATCAAACTAAACTAAACGGACATTGCACAGAACGACAGTAAGACCGGTGTTTCTGTGTAGAATGGAACGTTTGGCTGCCCTGAAGAGACACGAGCAATAGCTGAACTCGATAGAAATGCTAATGTTCAGACAGAAGAGTAGCGTCAGCCAAAAAAGGCAGATCCGAACCAACTTAGTTCGATGTATTTTATAAGTAGCACCAATTTCAGAGGAGCTGATCGAAAGTAGGCTTCGTGGTATAAACTAATACTGCCACGAAAACAAAGAAGGGGAAAACTAAACAGGCAGCGCAATATCATCAAGAACGACAACAAACTGCGAGGAGCCAACGAAGCTTTAATAAAAAAACCGAAAAATGTGGAGGCAGTTGACTCGAACAGTGGATCCCTATTAAACGGAACAAGTCAAGAAAAACAGGAAAGAATATAACAACCGGGTTTCGAACCTAAGACATCTTGACTGCGAGTATGAAAATCAAGCGGCTGAGCGAGCCTAACAATGATGTACGAGCGTCTGCCGTAGTAACCTCACGAGTTCAGATTTTGACTGAAGAGTGAGATGAGAAATAAAAACGAAAAAGATGCATCTTAGAAGGACTGCTGGAGCGACGAGGTTCAAAAAGCACGAAACATGAAAATCCGTCACCCCCTCCCCCGTGTAAGCTACTCCTTCCCTAAATCGAAAGACTGCGAATGCAATGGCTCTGACATATAATCAGGATGCTAGAAGAGAAACTCATAAGGCACACTCTATTGGCAAAGCTATAAGGACGGAGTCCAAGAAAAAGGTCAAGAACCAGAGAGCTCAAGTATACGAACAGTTAGCATTGTTACATCTCAGAATCGAACTCACAGACGCGACCAGATTGGGTGGTGAGTCGGATCTTAGACAACTGGAAAAAAAACTTGAAAGGGTAGCCTCCGCAACCCAAAACAGAATGTGTGCCTTCAAAATGGACGAACTAAGTTAAGAACCAAAGACCGCAGAAACGCTTTTCATGAACTTCAAGTTCCGTTTCTTCTTCAGCGCTGGCGGCGGATCCGTGAAGCAGTTGATGGCTAGAACCCATGCTGAAAAAGGTGCTCAATTTGAACGATACGGTGGTGATTTGGCTCGCTTTGATTAAGGGGCAAACGAATGGTGCCTTCGACCGTCACTGACAACTAGATTGTCATCCTTGTACATTTCGTTGGCTAAATCCCGGCTAAAGCTAATAAGCAGTGGCGGGTTCCTGAAGCAGTTTGGAACGACAAAGTACTAATTTAATCAGAGTAATGAGTAAAACGAGACAAAGGACATGAACAGCGCACATGCTAAAATGTAATGGAAGCACTGCCTGCTAAAATAACTCTATAAACATATATGAACAAAAAAGGGTACCATAATGCCGTGTAAATAGGTTGATGCAATTACGCCAATTACCGTACAAACAGAACTTTTAGACAGATGGGTAGATGGACAGGCACACAGGCAAAAATAAAGATGCATATATGTATGCCGTATATATGTACGCATAGACAGACAGACTGGCTAATAACTACTAAAGAGAAAGATACACAGATACCTGAACATCCTGAAACTGGTTCGCTGCTCGTTGGAATGCATTACTGTACTCCGGAAGACTGCTGGTGGGGGAATACTCGGGCAGCTGTTTGGCCAGAGGTTCATCGGTCGCAATAACGGCGGGGGGTAAAAGCGGTTCTTGTACAGCGGCCGAACAGCTGGCGTTGTTAGCCAAGCGGAGGCGGGCGGCTGCTGCGTCCTCGGGGATGAGGGGAAGAAGGTTGAGGTTGACAGGGATGCTGTTTGACAAGCGTCCGTTGACGCTGGTCAACGGCCTGAAATGTACAAGCGCCGTTGGTACCCTGCCCGAAGCCGGTAGCAGCCAGTCCTGACCACTCCGTTGGTTGCGACGACCGACGACGGGTACAGGCACGTACGCGTTCTGGCGCCACATGCTCGATGAGCTGAAGCGGTTGTTACTGGACGAACCGGTAGCGGTTGAGGTCACTTGCTTGACGAATGTGCGAGGAAGATAGAAACCGTCGCTCGCCGTAGGCGTCTTGGTCACGTAGCACCAGTCGTCGTCATCGTCATTCACCAGGTAGTACTGCTCGCCCGGCTGTACATTGACGATGTGGCCCCTGGTCGTGTTCGACTCGAAATGATAAAGAACTTCCACCAGGCCACTGCTGTTGCACTTGGCCATGATCATTTGTGACGCGCTCGTTCTGTAGCTCATGCACCTCCTCGGATAGCTAACAATGAGCAGCATACGCTTATGAGGCAAGGCATTGAATGCAACCGCGCTAGGTGTCGGTGTCGAACGTCAAAGTCCAAGGAACTCGCTTAAATAAAATCTAAAAATGAGAATATTTAATCAAATAGTCTATCTCAAGCAGAGGCCTAATGATCTATGAAGGAGAGTTCGAAGAAAACACCCGGAATTCTACGCAGACAAGAAAATAGCTCGCCGAAAAAGCTTTACGATTAGTAGCTGTTTCTATTAATTACTAGTTCATTTCAATACAGTTCATTAATAATAAAGTCAATTAAACTAATTAAATGACCTTCTTGTGGGACTCTAGAAGAAAGGGATCAGCGCATGATATGGGCCAAGATACGCATATCCGCATTATAAACAGTACGTAACAAACGCAGCGAAAGTAGCTGATAGAAAATGTCAGTGCGGTCCCAAGGAGAACAGATCGGTACCCAGCATATCAATAATCAATCTCAAAGCGTAAAATTTGATCACCTATGTTGAACAAAACAACGATAAAAATAGTCATCAACAACAGCAGAGCAACACTACAAATGCTGGGGGCCAGGTCCATTGAGTGGTATGAGTTACAATGACTAACTGAACTTCCGGGAGAAGAGTCCAAAGGGCAAGATTTTCACGGCGTTGAGTGTATATTTTGCTTTTAGCATGCCATTACTGGTGAATATGTCAAGTTGATAAAAATAGCAGTTGGAAGAGTGAGTCAACCTGAATGACTCACTGACTGACCGGCCGAGATAGCAGTCGACTGGCTGAAAGACGGACTGATTAACTGGCTGACAGACAGAATGATTGAAAGAATGAACAAAAGAGAAAGAGCAACTGACTGACCAACAGAATGAACAGCCAATAGTGAGTGATAGACTGAATGAGCGACTGACAATGGATTGACTGAGAGATACAATATGACAAGTAAAGTGATAGCTTTGAGGTTCAATGCGATCATATGCGAGCAGGAATTACTCCGGATGACATTAAATCGAGCAAGAACACCAGAAATTATTTTAGTGGTATAACATGACCGACCAAACCCCATGGCAAACTCATGTATCTGTTTGCTTTACCTCACTATTTCGAGATTTGTCGAAATTTATTTTCAAATAAAGAACGAGAATGCTGGATCATTAGGAAGAGTGAGTGCAGAAACAACGAATCGTTCTTGCAAAATCATGCACTCGACAGTCATTTCTGAAACAAAAACAGAATAAAATCTATAACATGCACTAAAGACAATCTCAGAATATATACAGACATTAAGACACTAGGAACACTTGGGCCGTAAAATATGAAACGAAATTTGGTCTGGAATGAATTGTGTCGTTTATGCCTAGAATGCCAAAATATCATACAGCGACAGTCTGCTTAAAATGTCTATCTACTCGTTAGAATCGAAGGAGCAGTGCTACTACATCGTAAAAATTAGGGTGTGTTGACACAGTTGTCTAAGAGGCCTGCTTTGAACACAGGAGGTGCAGAACACGATTCCGCTCGAGGATCATCACTGTCTTATTAACGAATTCCCTTGAGCAAGGAATTTACCACAAAACGTTTCCGACCAAGGCTGCTCAGACGATAGAGCGTCGAACTCAGAATCGACAGGTCGCGAGTTCAAGCCCCGGCCAGGTGCACTTGTCCATCTTTCTTCCGAGGTTGATAAATGAGTATTAATCCGTGGGAAGGAAACAAGAGACTACACGCTCTGACTGCACATGGCTCTAGATTCTGCCTGTAACATAAGGCAATCCTGAACGATGGCAAGAAACGGAGATAGCACCGCACCATCAACTTCAACTTAAAAAATCAGAACAAGTAGAGCGTGGATGATAATACGTAGGCTTCTGCAGCTTTGTGGGGACTACAGCAACTTTTCAGATAAGACGGCATTTAAGAGTTAGACCTTTGGTGTAGTACTAAATGTATAACCGATATTCTGCGTGAATGATGTCAAGAAACGAACCTTAACGAATAATACCTCAACTTATGCCAACAGGAGCGAGTCAGCGCTAGAAAAGTTCTGTCAGACAAGACCTGACGTTTGTCCTAGCTCCAGGGACGAAGAATGACCTCGCTTAGATCAAGTCATTTATTCGTACTTACCGCTACTGAGATAACAATATAGCTGATTAATCCTTTCGGGTACAACACGAACGATTGGAGTATCTTATTCAAGCATTGGCAGTTATGTTGAAAAAACAGCACAGAAATCGGGAGTATTATAAACAATGCATGATCCATCAGATGATAGACTGAAATCAACAACTTTTCGTCCCTCGACTCCAAACAGACCACCTGCTGAGACAACCTGCACAACAACCGAAAACGACCGTCTCAAATACCATGAAGAAGGTCCATGAGATACGGGTCGAAAAGTCGGTACAGTCCATTATCAGGTAGATCAAGTGTAAGGCGTTGTTTATAACGAAACCGTTTTCGTGCTGTCTCTCAACACAGAACTTTTCACTAAGCACTTCGGAGATGCCTCCGTCGCGGATTCGGTAATATGAAAAAATATTCAAAGCTATTCACTAATGTTCGCTTCTAAAGCCAAGTTAACTACATTTTATTAACGAGTACTTTAGAGACCGCTGTAGTGTCAAGTCAGATCGACGGTCTACCACTGCATTCTCGCAAAAAAACAAAAACATGATATCACATTTGCATTCAATCACTAGTATCTTTGTTCATCAACACTGATTGATTATAAAAAACTGATCGAAGTATACCAATGCAAACACCTGACCGCTTTAAAAAACTCAAACGCCATCAAGTTAGAATGGCGGATTTTTTCAACTATTTAATCATATAAATGGGGCCCTGTTACCTCATGTAGATGAAACAAAACGAACATAACGCATTTCGTTGCTAATTTTCATACGCACTTTAGTTGTAAATGTTGGAGACCTAGAATTTAGCATTAAGCACCTTACCCTTAAATTCTGCTTGAACTACGGTTTGCCTGGGTCGTAGCAAAACGTAAAAAACTCGTCGACTGAACTACTAGCAGCAATCGAGTCTTAACCAGAGGATGCCTGAGATCATTGAGAGAGCAACTTCGCCATTTAAATTCTGTGACCTCAGACGATGACGGAACAGCTTTGGCACAGGGGTCAGTCGGTGACGATTACTAAGAGTTCTAACATCGCAGAAGGGTAGAAGGAACAGTTCTTTGCTCAATACAAACGCGGCAGATGTGATTACTTCGATTGCGAACTGCGCCCCATGTACTTACTAATAGCTACTTTAATATAGTCAGACTATTTATAATTAATTAGGATCTACAAAGCATATTAAAAAAAATCGACAAGCTTAACGTTTTCTGAGACCGCGAATCAGAATAAACGGAAAATCTAAACAAAGCAACCAAACAAAACGCGAACAAACAAAAGTTCACGCGCATCTAAAGACCACGAAAAGACGCTTCCAAGTGTAATAAAATACGTTTGCCGGTTACATGATGACCATCACTTCTTCATGAGGATTGCATTGTTATCAACAGTGCTTACTCCAAGCATGAAAAGCCCAGCGCCATTCATCCTCGGTTGTCGACTAACATTATTATTTCACGAAGCACATGAGCCATGCACCGAACGGCGTACTGTTTAACCGATTTGTAGGTACACTTACCATAGTGTCTTAGTTTATCTGCCTCTGAATATACAAAATCACCAAAAAGCATTAATTTATATACTAAGCGTTCTAGAGATTAACAAAATCAGTTTTTCACATTCTTACACTCAGCCTAAAAGTATACTGTCTCATAAACTAAATGCAATAATGACAGGAAACAATATCCAGAAAAGTAACTCAGAGAACAGTTTTGCCGCGTAGACATGGTTCGGATTTTCTCCTTTTCCCGAAAGGACTACGAGGAAATAAACTGTGTTTTTACTGTCGTAAATATGGTAACCAAAATTTTCTCATCGCCTTCTGGCAGCTGGAAGGTGTATTAGTACAACAACGACTGACTAAGATCGACCAAACGACGACGAAGAAATAAATCAGCAACGAAAATGCTAACCGTTCTGAACGGAGGAGGCATACAGCGCGATTCAATTTTAGCACGTCAGACAAGCCTCCATGAGAACGACACCACAAATCG
>UZAM01010597.1:4012-15021 GCA_900618415.1 Soboliphyme baturini | reverse complement strand
CATGAATGCAAGCCCCCCCCCCCGACATCATCTCTTTTCCGCTTTCTGACTCCACCGCAGGCCAAGTAATTTGACCACCGGATCATCCAAACGTGTTCTTGGATGACCGAGTCGACGATTTTGGTCCAGCGGAACGCAATTTGTAATTCTTGACTTCCACCTCACCGGTTGTACCTCAAACCGGCCATGCGGTCGATTCATCTTCTCTTGGTTTAATAGAAGGCAAAAGTCACGCCTATTAACTCAATACCGTGTGGAATTTGTGCATTCAGAACGTGATTCTACAAGGAGAGGTTGTGCGTTCTTCTCTCCGTGGTTCATTGTCTTAGCATCAGTTTGTTTTCCTCCAAATTAATCGTCGTTAAACAATTTATTAATTGCCAAGGCAATATAAACCATGGTAGCAGTTGTCATTTATTACCTTAAGGGTGCATTAATACCGTATTCATTCGATGCTTGAATCACTGATTTTCGCTTTGCTAAGCTGATTCGTTCGGTGTATAAGTTAAACTAAATGGGTATAATCCTTCTTTTCTCTATAGACATTCAACCAAGCTGTGTAAGCTAATATTTCGGAAACCAAATTTGGACCTTCTTTCAGAAGATACACTTGTATGAGTTTACGAAACTTTTAACTATTGTAACATGGCGGTGCATCAACAGTCCCGGTTACATGGTTTTCCTTTCAACTAACGATCCAACGTTAACAGAGGTACCATCGAGAAACGAAAAAGGCTTAAAAGTTTTACTGATTGAAAGAGGTTACAGCAAGCATAATTTTTCAGCATGGTCGAAACGGGATAAATAAACAGATAACATAAAACAGATAGTCCATAAGTAAGAAAATAAATGCAGTGACTGAAATAAATAAGGAAGATATTACAGATAGCTGAATCAAAACTGAAACAATGCAACATTATGCAGTAGACAAATTGAACGATTCATAGTTCAGGGCACCAAATACAACAGATGCTGCAACATTTCATTGCCAACGCCTTTCGAGCTACACAGCATCCTTAGCTACCTTAGCATCCTCGGGCTATGCTAAGTGGAAACGAATGCTTGAAGACAGATGTCGAACAAGCGAACAATACTTTACAATCAAACGTTATCAAATCGAACGGTCGGAGTGTTAATCAACAAACCAGTACTAGTTTCCCATTAAAACGATCTTATCAATTTACAGTCGTCCCTCCAGCTTACGGTAATAACTTTAAAAGTAGCACAGTTTAGTAAAGTAGCAAAGTAGCAAAGTTTATTCTTTGCACATCCGGCTTTCCACTGCCAGTATGTGAAAGGAAGACTATCAGCAGATGCAATTTAGATTGGTCGTTATCTACAACGGACACATTGGTCGAAGACTGAAAGAATTTCCTTCAGCAACCGCATGTCGGGCAATACCGGAATTGTCAGCCTGCCTGAGGCTGACCGCGGAAAAGTGCTCTTTTGTCCTGATGTCCAATTTCCGGTTGGCCAAGGAGTCGCATATATCGCGCATGATGGATGTGTGAGAGACGTTTTGTCATCACCAAATTCACCATGCAAGATTTTACCTCAGTTGTCACCTGGATTCCGCATTATCACCTGTTCGTCTCGAAAGTCAACGGACATGACAAAGAGTAAATGAACTCACGAATATCCTATAATTCGAAGTAGTTTTAGAAAAAAGATTCTGTCTTGTATCAACAAAATTGACTGGATATTGCTTTGAGTACGAAGGTCTCAGCTGATCGCATCGAAATGGTGCCAACGATACGATAAAAGCACCCATCATAGAACTTTAAGGAGAATCACCCCTAGCAGAGTAGTCACTTACATCTGTCGTTCACGCAAGGAAGCTTAGCGCGCAGTTTAGAGTGGATTAGAAAGCAGACCAGAAGTTATGACGGCGGATGATACGGAAAACTAGCTTCTCTAAATACGCTTCATCATGAGTATCGTTTGTTCAGTAATTAACACTACCAATCGAGATATGCTATTGTATGTTCGAACATACATTTGTTCGATACGACTTAGTCGTACAAGTTTTTCATTCATGCGCTGAAGGTGCGAAAACACTGTTGAGTCGTGACCTGTTTAACTCAATCAATGAATCAGTCAATCAGTGTATTGGCAGCACTATATGGAAATGCGTCAAGACTCTTTTAATTTGTACAGTTCAAATAACGCTTTAAACCCATTAATGAACGTTCATAAGTTCTTTCCAATAAATTTCTGGAAATGATTTTCCTGTGTACTAGGTTTTGAAGGACTCTCAACATAAACGACATCATCACTCAGCGATGACATCCGTCGGTTCTATCCGGCAGTGCAGTATAGCTATTACTGGTGCTAGCTACTAGGTTGAGAACAAGCCTTTAAGATCAGTAGGTGCTGTAGATTATCTGGGTCTTCTAAGATTGACCAGAACTACATCTCGCTTTGATGACCAGATCTGCAATGCATTTCATCAGCTCCTTTTCACCGATGTTATCAAACTCCATGCTGCTTGTCGCACGAGCTTATTACGTTTGAGATTCAATTCTGCACATATGCCAGGACCGGCATAGACGAGGTATTGCAACAGGGGTCCCCTGTATGCTAGAAGCATGTAATTGACTCCCAGTGAATCGTGCATGCCGTGATGAACGCTGGTACCAAAAACTAACGTTTGGCCATAAACTTAGAATATCATGAGCATTTTTGAATACAATGTGTTGCTGATGTATTTAACTCTATTTTAAATTTCAGCAAATATCCTAACTGAGTTATAACCTGCATCACTCAGTCAGCCAGGCAGACAGTCAGTCGTTAGCCAATTAAATTTACTTAAGTCAACCCTAAAGACAGTCACATACCATATATCGAATATTCAGCAATTCCATAATAGTCAGTCACGTTTATTAGTTAATTATTTTAATCTTATTCAATACATGCATAATATAGTCAGAGACAGTTTGACTGTCAAATGTAGTTAACTGAATCGTAAGGCATTCACAATTAACGAAAACCTGAATATAGGCAATGACAAAACGGTCAGTGATAAAATGGGTCCCTCTAAGATTGACCGATCAGACACCGGAGAGTGAGCGGGACTACTGACGTTCGGTAAGTCTCAGTCCAACATCTGCGAGGACCGTACGCGGATCTTGTACTTGATCGGTTCGAAGGGCGTTGTTGGAAGCAAGGGTACAAAGAGTGCGTTGGATCGGCTAGAACAGGACTGGCCAGAGCAACAGTGGCGTTTTCAGAGCATCTGGTAGGAGTACTACTCAAACCGTAGACATAGTCGATCAAGTAGTTCCCAAAGGCTTGTGATGAGAGCAATTCGCTTTCTATAAAAAATCCTCACTTGCACTCCACCATGAGATACTGTAAATCGTTTTCACAGAACCGAAACTTCTCTGAACATTTTGCACACCTAGTCAAGTTGACGCACGTTCTTACGTTACCGTCACACGACTTGACTTTTCCGAGATGATCAGAGTGGCAACAGGCGATGTTTTCGTTTCCGTGGGATGTAGCCACGTTTCTTTTACGAGAAAGACGTGAGTACAGTGAAGTACGTGAATGTATCGAAACGAGAAACGAGTCCACTTCATCGATCTCCTGCACTGGTGTGACACCTGTTGGAAATTATCGTCTGAAAATGCAGGCTTCTGACGAATGTACAGTATGGTACTCGCCTTTTCTGCCAAGTCTGGTCGTTCAAATGCTTTTACAGTCTGTCACGAAAGAGCCAGAACAAAAGTACAGGGGTTAGCAGATGTTCACACGCTATTTTCGCCATGGTCTAAAGATTAATGACCAAACGGCCTTCTGACCAATCCATACAATCGATTCATTTTCGGTTAGATACTCATGCTTTATTCCTACCAAAAAGAACATTCTTCGATATTACACTATCGACCAGAATATACTGAATTCTGCATTACCATTAGCGTAACTTTTACAAGTGTACGTATCCCCTGATTTATGAGCTTCCGTGACTGACGCCACGGGATTCTTTGTCCATACCGCATATTCACCTAGTAATTTCCGGTTGCGAGGTGCATAAACTTGTTTTGGCGTGCTTAGTAAGCGCTACTTAACAGTTTGCCCTTCTTAAACCATACGTAAATTAATTTTTAAAAAAATTAAATCCCAAAATTAATGTGTCCAATTGGTACGCGACTGCACGATTTGCTACGATGCATAACGTGGCTGTCTTCAACGTCGTCGATGGCAACTTGAACAGTTGTTTGTCATGGGGAAATGCGTAGTTTTTTGTACGTGGCAGCAAATCGTCGAACGGTACAGCCGAAATTGTTTTTGAACTTCGTCGCCTGAAACCGGTTTTGAAGGTCGTCCTTCGGCGCAGATCGAAGATTTGATATATCCATCGCATCGGCTATGCAGGTCTCTCGGCAACCGAATTTTCTATTTTTGACTGTGCAGAATTTTACTATTTCCATATGATACTACGGAATGTGCGGCGAGACGCGTTTCTACAAAGATTGTCAAAATCTGATTGGTTTTGTGCCCTCAGTGATGAATCGACAGAGCAACTGTAGTTTTACGAACGGGTCCAGAATCATAAATGTTGAAAATAATTTTTGTTTCCTGCTTAATTATATCACAGTCAGCCCGCCAGCGAGTGGCTAAACTTCCTGCGCTACGACAACACGATTAGCTGCCGAGTACCGGCAGGTTCGGGAGGTCGAAATGGCTTCAGTCGGCGGCCCCTGAAAAACAAAAATGAGAAACAGTATGAAAACAGGACAATACTTAATATACTTGGAGGTCAAGACGAAACGGAAGAAACCAGTTTTCGAGGACTATGTTTGGCATCAATCAATGATTCCGACAGATTGCAATCAGACTACAAATAAACAGTTTTTTCAGCACAGATTATCAAATTATCATTTCAGAACAGGTCATTTTAAATTCATTTAGGTTTAGAGAAAGCTTGACCAAAGGAAATTGCAGATCTGTATAATTTCGTTTTAAATAAAGGATTGTTGCTAGTTCATTTAACGCAAAAGTTTTTTCAGACAAAACTTAACAGTGTGATGCACTGTCTGTTTGCTCCTGGTTGCACAGAGAAGCTATTTAGACAGGCAATGTTACGGTAACCGTACTCTTTTACTGGAGTGCCATGGCACAGTGATGAAAAACTTCAAAGGTGCAGGGCTCAAATCAAAAGTATGGGCTATGCTTGGATTATCCGCCAGCTCCATTGAGCATGGAATTAACCCCACGTTGCTTTGGTGCAATTAGCCAAGAAATGGGTAGTATATTGTGGCCATGAGAATACTAGGGATAACAGGCTATTCTAGACTGGGCGTACCAGTATGACTAGGTATACGGCAATGTTGTTCAATATAACCGACTATCCAATGTCATAATCACCACAAGGAGTATCTAGGAAAAAACTTATTTTATTTGTTTATATGCTACCACATAATAATCACCAAAATATGTCCATAGTCAGGATATGTCAATAATTTATAACTTCTCCAAGACTAGCTACTCAGACACTAAGAATCTGTGGCCTGGTTAAATGGCGCTGCTTTGCAAGTAGGAGCATGGGGGCTGTGCAATATGCCCTGAAATATGGTCTTGAATGGATTGTGCGTTAATCGACATAACTGGCTTATGAACATGTTTCGATATTCATGCATAAGTTCATCGTAGAATGAATCGCTCCTGAATCTTAGTCAGCGAATGAGAATTCCATTCCTAATATTTTGTTTGTACAGTCATAAGAAAGATGGAAGATGAAGATGAAATGGGGTGTTGTTTTCTTTTTTAGCAAACGGTAAGATTTTCTCTTTGTTAAGTAGAAGTTAAAAGTAGATTCTATCTTCCTACTCTTCTTCTGTCAACTCGAATGATGCATACAGCCTGAAGCAGCGTTTTCCAAGCATTTAATTCGTGATCAAAAATACAATCTTCTGCTGACCTCGTGACCTGATGGAACAGACATTTAATCATCTATTATTTCAAGATGCGCATGATACTTTTTAAATTTGCTTCCCTGAATTTATTAAAATAAACTAAAACAACGAATTTCAGTAGCTGTTCCACGTGGCTAAACGTAAATTCAATATTTGCCAACAAATCTTTTCCAAACATCCTCCCGTGATCATCATTTGGATCGCAACCCGAGGTTTGGGAGCCGCTGGATTAGAGATATGGACGGAACAGTAAACCGGCGATCCAGCACTAAACAAGTTTCGCTTGCGTGTCGTACAGCGTTTCAAGGATCCGTTGGCAGAGTCGAGAAGCAAATCACGGTTTATGTGTAAAACAGTTATGAGGCATTCGTCGATATTGCGGGAACGACTCATATCCTTGATATGATGGATGAATCAAGTTATGAGTTAATGCGAAATATCATTGACTCATCCTTAACGAAACTCGATCATGGAATTTGCCGTCCGCAAGTTTCTATCCTAAACGAAATCATGGACAGATCTGCGGTCCTCCTCGACGAATATATCTTTCTCGGATGTAATGAAAATTGTTAAAATTATGATAAACCGTTTCCGAACATTTTTAGGTCAAACATGTCCACAGCAAAGTGCAGACAAAAACACGAAGACCCAACATAGTTCACAATACTGTCTATCCCTCCTTTTGACCGCAACCAGATTTTAGAGTGTTGTATTTTCGCAACTAACCATTTTGTTCCGGGGGGGGGGGTCATGTACACGTAACGCCTAATTACAATAGCATTCTGGCTCTGTGCCTTGTTGTGAAACTGTTCACCATGACAGAAACGAGTCTGTGAGGCATGTTTAGTTTTTGTCGTTCATTTCTGCCTGCACCACAGATGGTGCAAATTGCAATCAATCACCATTTCTTGCTTGATTGTGAATGCGCAAGCATTTCGAAAATGTCAAGCAAGGATAGAGATTCTTTTTCTACGCGGCAGATATGAGTTTTTCTGCACCTTAAAAGTTCGAAATTCTAATGTCGAATCAGCATCATCATCCTCGCTATCGTTTCACCGGTATCATCATGGCTACCTTTGTAATGATGATCATTACCACCATAATTATCATCGTCACAGTTGTACTCATCGGTACTAAAATCTTCATCACTAGCATCATTGCAGTCATTAGCATAATCATGGTCGTCACTTCGCGCTTGAAACACTATCCCGCGCGAACGGAAACTCAAAGTGCCAACGAATTCATTTGCCTTCACCTCGAACAAGCTTTCGTCTCAGTTTTCTGAACGACGTATTAAAAACAGTGGATGCGATTCCGCTGCCATAGGCGATTATACCTCACCTGACCTTGCCACTGGCATCTGCATTCGGCTACGGTTTCGAGCAGTAAAATTTTATATTTGAACCTCAACTCAAATCACAGGAGAAAGAGTTGGACATAAGCGCGAATACGTGAACAGGCATTCATCCGAAAACTGGAAGTTTACAAGCTTGTTAAACGAGGCCATACTTACATTTACATTCGCCGTTCGCTGTAAGTCAACACAAGAGTACGAAAGAAGTTTTTTCGTCTGTTCTGAGAATGAGAAACTACTCCCTGGTGTCGAAGTCCGACTTATGTTCTCAGTCTGATTTCCAGCATTTGGAACCTTCAAGTTGCAACGGATATTTCTTTCAATTTCTCGCTATTCTCAATCACGGTCGCGCAACTATCTCACCTATCGGTTTTATGTACGGATAGCAATTCTCCGTTGCAGATGTATTCCGCAGATGACACCACAAGAAAGAATCTTCCCTCTTTCCTCAGAATGGCACCTCATTGTTCTGTCTATTTGTAGTGAGCGAGTCATTCACTCCCTCAGAGATTTGAACAGAACTTATTTTTATGGGAGTCGAGCTTGCTACAACCGGCTGTTATGGAGGAGTTCGTGGCTTACCTTTCATTGTTGCCGCCGTAGTGAGTCAGGAACGTACGCGCTGACGGTGCCTCGTCTTTTTGCACCACCTCAGCCGTTGTTTGTTCATCCCTCTTCGTGATCGAAACGTCGAGGATCGATTACGACGGTTTAAAGGAAGTAAAGCCATGAAGGAGCACATAAAACTTTCATCCACAAATAAGGTCATGGCATAATTATTCCTTTGTATCTAATTGGTGTGCTTATTACCGAGTTAACTCACTAGAAATAACTGAAAATTTTATTTTCTCAGAAACGTGGAACCTCGAAGAATCGCTAATTCTGATTTTCTTGCGACGAATTACTGCAAGCGAAAAATACTCCGGTAAATAGGGCAGTTATCACAAAAGAAATTTTTTAGATTACTGTTTTAAGACGGTAACTTGCAAGCGAAGAATGAAATGCACAACAGCAGGTGACGTGAAGTAACCGGTTCTGTGTAGTCAGGTATCTCACGTAGAGTCGGTGGTCCGCGACCAACACATTCCATTCATAGCCATCGATGAATGGATCGTCGGTCATTTATAATCTGTCGTTCTTACGACGCATGTGTCAATATTTGTCGACGAAAGACGGTTTGTTATCGTGGAACGTGGGCGAGAGAATTTGCTTGCAGCGTGGGCTTGGCATCTGGCGTTTGTCAAAGTGAAGTCCAGAACGGAAAGGTAAAAAATGGAATGACTACGGTTGTCAACGATTGCGACAACAGCGACAATGAGGCGGCAGTCAACTGCAAAACGTCGTCCTCGTTTTGCTCGTTGATCGATGAGGATGGGCCGCACGGCTGTTTTTCGATCCATCGCTAGCTTGTTGCCGTTGCCGACGGCCGATGTCCTGACGTTGATGTCGTCGCTCATTCATCACCTCATTTTTTGCGGTTTCCGGAGGACCCGTTTTGGCAGCAGTCGCCATCCGTCGGCGACATGTCACCAAATAACTCCGCCTCTAGCTTTCGTTCACGAAGCATGACCTCCGGTCATCATCATTGCGCGATTTCGTTAAATCAACTCAGACTTCGATTCATAGCAGCCCAATGGTCAAAGTAACTAAAGCTCCAAGCGACGCCAAGTGCAGCGCTTCTTCGCTTCCTTCCATGTTAAAGCGATATTTAACGACAAGTACTTCCCAGATCACCCTCGACGGGAAGCTCAAGGCAACTGAGGTTGACCTGGCTTGCTGAGTCAATAGACGCCTGACTCAGAACCGCGATGTTCGAGGTTCGAGCCCGGTTGAGTTACCCGCGTTTCTTCCTTACGACGTTGATAAATATGTGTCACTTTGTTGGGAGGAAACAGGAGACTACCCGTTTATGCATGCTACGTTCATAAAGGGCGTTATTGACCGATAGCATAGAAATAGAGATCAACGTTGCATCATAAGCTTCATAAGATGAAAGGCGCCAGAATTGGTCCAAATCATGAAGGGTAAGGGAAATCGATACCTCATGGTTGCAAAGTTTCATTGTTTAAGCTTGAGGCAATTAAGCAAGCTGAACGACAAAGCACGTAAAACACAAAACGCGTAATTTTTATGGATTGATGCAGGTAAATGTTGCGTCCTATGAATTCAAAAGCCTCGAAGGCCATTTAAGATTGGGCAAGAACCTTCCGACATTTGGCCATCAACCCATTCACCGTTCCAGAAGAGAGTTCTACTTTCTTCAAAACGTTCAGCGATGTGATTAAGCCATAGAGAAGTTTACTCTTAACGGCAACTGGTTCCAAGCATACGTCTATCCTCAGAAAATACTTCGACGTAGAGAGTTTACTCGTGAAATCGCACTCTGTGCCAAAACGAATCTTTAACTGTTCTGAGGGGAACAAATGATTCTTCAAGAACATTATCAGACGGTACACTTTCAACAACTTGGAAAACAGCTTCCTGCATATATTTGCCCTGTGGCTAAATCGGTATAGTTCAAAATTCATAGCCACAATATCCGAGTTTTGAATTATGACGAAGTCACTCTCTTTTCATCCCTTCCATATAGATAACGTCTATGAAAGAACTGACTCCTATCTTAGAAGTTAATGATCAGTGTTACTGCGGTTGCAAGTGTTCCTTTTCCTTTGTCGTGTTGAAGCTGTCGTGCAACGGCGTAGACCGTGATGAAGTGGCGGATGACCGCAATTGCGACTTTAAAACAATTTTGTTTAAAGCTGTTTTGAAGAATGCGTAGCCAAACACGTCTGATATCGACTCTCGAACTCATAAGTTGAACAGACGTTGGCATGCATGTGGAGCTTTAATAAAAGAGCTGAAAACGAACAATGCACATGGGCTTACTGTCCCCCCCCCCTCGTAAAGATGCAGTGAATTCTACGGTAGAGAAACCAGTACTTCCATCGAGAAAAGTATCAATTACCAGACACCATAAGCTTAAGAGATGAAACAGCGGTTACTTCAGAGAATAATGCCTTGCACAACAAGGACGTGGCAGGAAGCAGAAGAAGGATCCCTTGTAATAAAACTGGAATGCAAAAATAATTCTGCGTTTGTACAACGCTTTGCCCTCAAACAGCACCGAATCGATAGACAGCACATCAGCGCAATCTCTGTCGAAAGGAACGTTAGGATACAGATTTTAACTTTAAATTAAAGTTCTATTCATCCAGAACACAAATATTCGAACCCGCACTATGATATGAAAATGAGAAATATTTTTATGCCAGTTATTCGCAGTTAACTGCCAACTTTAATCCCTGACGGAGCTCTGTCTTTATCATTATGACTTGAAAACGAGGCATTAGGGCTCGAAACATCTGTAATTTCAGTAATAAAATTTGAATACGGAGCAATCGTAAAAGCAGGAAAACGTTGGGATCTTAGTGACATAAAATAATGGAAAAAACACCAACCTCCATTCAAAACAATGACAAAGAGATGCATAAGATTGAAAAACTCTAGGGTTGATTTTTTTGATCTTGATTATCCAAATTCCTGGGGACAATGCAGCCTAAATTTTCTTGCCTCATTTCCTAAGTCTCGTCATCGATTTATCATCCCCGTAAATAATCATTCTCAGTTGATAAGATAGTCGACATCATCGAATGATTACGTCATGCTTTCTTGACGATTAATACAGACTACGAGGAAATCTTTCTGTGTTGGTTTTTTGGAGCATTGCCTGCTGCCCA
>UZAM01010594.1:0-15412 GCA_900618415.1 Soboliphyme baturini | reverse complement strand
AGATGGGGATTGCTTGGTTTCAACAAAGCATCAGACTCATAATCAAAAGCACCCGGGTTCAAGCCCTGGTAAGAGTCACTCGCCTTTCTTTCTTTCTAGGTTGACAGATGAGTAGGAAGGAAATAGGAGACTACAGGTTATGCCTGCTACATAGCTGCTGCCGATTCGGTCTTTAAAAAAATAAGGCACTCCTGGTAAATGACATGGAAATGGAGATCAGTATCCATGACATTAACTACGTGACAACGAGAATACTAGAATTAGCTTATGTCAATGTCAGTGTAATAAGACCGAGATTCCAATGACTAAAAATTTTTCTTCATTTTTCCTTTGCACTACTCTGCACCCTCCCCGAGCAAGTAGGTTATTTGACAATGACCAGTAAATAATAAACTTTCTGATATAGGAATTCCTTCACATTTTGGCGCCGACTGCGAATAGCTGGTGCGTTACT
The DNA here is from genome assembly GCA_900618415.1 of Soboliphyme baturini. Lineage (NCBI taxonomy): Eukaryota > Metazoa > Nematoda > Enoplea > Dioctophymatida > Soboliphymatidae > Soboliphyme > Soboliphyme baturini. The sequence continues at coordinate 14,958 of UZAM01010594.1, read as the reverse complement.
CGTTCGCATGTACATATCCCATTGTCGCTACAGTCTTTTAGTCGCTAACTGGTGCTTAATTCGGTTTTTTATGAACACAGATCGACTTTTCGCGGTTTCGATGAAACTTCATGGAATGAGCAATGTGTTGCCATCGTAATTACTTTCGACATTTCCAAAACATTGGACGGTGCCTTTGAACTTTCGCTGTAAACACATCACATGTCTACTGAATTCCTCCTCATCGTGAATAGTGAAAGTTGGTGGCCATCACCAACTTCATAACAAAGTTCGGTTTAATCTCACAACTGGTTCAGACTCAATTTGAAATGTACGATTTCCTGGCATAAAATCTTGTGTTAATTTGCCACTCACTTTACCTCGGTATGTTTTGGATGCATAAGGCGGCATTCTGCCTATATTATCATTTGTAACCTGAAGATGCTACGGCGTGCGTAGTGAAACGCGTAGGCAATAAACTTTCAACATCGACGTTGTTTAGTGCCATGAAACAAGAATCAACAAATCATCCACAGTTTTAACAATGACCTAAAATCTAAAGTTTAATACTATATTTACTCGGTAACACTATTATGACTATTTTGCACAGAAAACAAAGCAGTACCTAAGAATCACGTATATGTGGATTACCGCTTTCGCTCATCTGCTTGGCACATTCTGCACTTTGTTTCTAAACGCGATTGTGAGATACTGCTCGGTACTAATTCGAGTTTAGTGTTTGGAAATGAGTGGCAAATAACCGTGCTTCAGTTTCTTCGTGGAATCCGCTCACTGATAGCCAACTTATACTCCAATAGAGTCTATGGCTTCATTAAAGTAGAGAAGATACTGCGTATAAATTTCCGTATTTTTTCCGGCGACTATATCTAACGGCTTTTAGATTTTCCTAATCTGCGTTTCTCGTTGTTAGCAGTTTTCTCCCTGAAATACGGCAGTCAACACGCTGTAATCTGATTCTTCCCACTCCTACAAGCATTTGAATCATATACAGACATATTATGAATCTCTTTTCCTTGTTTCTCGCTAACATATAATATCTTTGTAACTGTTCTTCGGTGAACAGCCAACATACATGCAAGTAAGCTCTAGTTGTAGTCTTCCCATTTGCATCCGATCAACTGTGCGGCTAGCATACGCAACCAATGGCAGGCATGCTCCGAACGCATCAGTTTTATGGCTTCCACAAAGCCTACTGTTGCAAATACATCAAAGGGTGATCGTGCGCCAGAATATAATGCATAACTCCTGAAAGACCAGGCTTTGTCGCGTACGGCACCTCCTCATTCCATCAAGTCACCTAGGAGTATCCCTTGAGCAAGCAACGGCTCCACGACATTGGGAAACTCAAAGGTTATATGACATACTCCAATGTAACATATTTTGATGTTTATGCGGTAACATAAGAAGTACTAGCCCCTGAAACGTCGTCCGAAAAAGACGTGAGGTAGATCTAGCAGGCAAAATACTACGAGGTCCAACCGATGCTGCCGGTGCTCAAACACTATGGAACGGTGTCCTGCATAAATGATCCTCTAGGCAACTGGACGAATGGTCTCAACATACCATGTAATTTGACTTTGAATGAGTTGTGCGTTAACAAACCTTATTCTTCAGAATTATCTCATCCTTTTCAGGCCTCTTTCTTAGTCATATCTTTCAGACTGACATACTATATAGTATCAAGATGCACCGCACGGATGCATGGTGTAAAATCTACTTTCTTCTGGACTTTTAATTTGTTCTTACGTTAATTTCCCGCCGCTACGTTTCGACATAACACCCTCTTGTGTAAGATGCACGATATTCATCCCACTCAGCCTCCAATGCAATATCCTGGGGAAAATTTATGTATTTCAATGAAGTTGTCCTGTTTTTTGAATGACCCTCAATATAATTTCAAGTTGCCAACATACAGACTATGGGAAAAATGCCGTCATCGTTAAACACGTTTTCTTCAATAATTCATTAGTGACTTACCCATTGCACACCATGAAAAAACAGAAATGGCCAAACAGAAAGACAGTTTGATATTCATTTCTTGGTATTCGTGGAATCTCAAAAATTAAATAGTTTCTCCAGTATTTCGTTCACCAACTACAACAGGCTTTGTTACTGTCTGACACCTTTCTCCTGCGCGGCAGTGATTCTTCGGCGTCTACAACAACCAGCCCTGTTTTACATATTCAATTGCTACGAGTTTCCAGTTTTATAAAGAAAACCACTGTAGTTTCGACGAATATTCTGTTATTTTTGCACCGCCTTTACCACTGCTGGTACACGCGAAACGCTTGGGATACAGCTAGCAACATTTTGCGCATGGCCATTATCATTTCATTCGGCATAATTCTACATTTCTTTATTATAGTCACCACAAGCGTTCTTCCGGTGACTTCACTACATCGTTCCAGCAGGCTTTAGATGGTTAATTCCTCTGCTTTCTTCCTACACTATATTCCTTACAGCCATGCAAAATTTGAAGTCCGATGGCATTTTTCATTGTCATAGCTATTTATATGGAAGATTCGGGTTCTGAGTTTACGAGGCCAATTAAACGCTTGAGTGACCTTCTATCAAAGTGTTGGTTCTTTTTTACTCAGCTGAACGTTCTCTTTCCTTGTAGAGCTTCCGTCAGATGTCATGCCTTCATCCAGGAAAAGCTAAATTGTATTCTTTCTTGTTCACTTTTCACATATCCAGTCAGCCACATCGAATCATTTTTTCAACCACCTCAACCCCAGCTGGGTAGTGGGCATTCTTTTTCAATGACTGTTTTGTGGCCCACCAAACGCTCTCACGAGGTGAGATCTGTCCTATTCGATAACGATAAAGCAGCACTTCAAGGTAACGTTCCTCCTTTCATTTCACTGTAGTTTGCACCTTTCATCCCTATTGTAACGCTCACGCTTATTCTAAGAGAGAATATTGGAATAGCGGCATAAATGGGTAACAGGAAACTTACGTGGCCATCTTCGTCTGGAAACTGTTGCCATGGCAGGTTCTAATGCACATTTCTTTCGCACAGGGAAAAAGTTATTCACTGCATATTACTTAAAACACCTTGCGATTTACAACTCAAGATACCATCGCTATCTTCGAAAACCAAGTCAAAAACTTTGCATCAATGAATACTAGCCATCGAAATAGTTAGTATAATCATTTCAAGTGTGAAATATTCTACAGCTGTCTTACAATTACTAGACCTACTGGATATGCCGAATGGGGCAAACGTCGCAGAATTCTTAATCTATTCAAAGGTATTAAATGCTAAATGAATAATATTTACCTACTGCAGTAAACTATTATTAGACCTTACTTGAAGCCACCAAATCATTATCAACCTAGTACTACTTATTTTATCATTTAATCACTTTTGTGAAAACGTCATATTACAACGGGTACTACATATCCATCAAAAAATTTTCCTTGCCTTTCGTTATTCGGTATCTCTCGCTTGAACTGATTCTGCATTTCGCCACTCGCAACTACCTCTAAACATTCGGTGATACCTGTTAAGCTAGTAAACGAGTAAAACTCCGACGGGGTGCCCACGTCGGTTTTCTATCGCCTAATACGTACCAGACCTATTCGACGTTGGTTCATTATCGTTGGCACTGTCACTCAGCTCCTCGTCTGTTTCGGACGCCTCTCCAGGTGTCACGATTGCCCGACCAACGTAGCTCATTGCTCACTGTCCCTTCCCTTTTTCGACGCCTAGGACGACCAATTCGTGCTTGGATACCTTCGCAGCTACCAGACCGGCTGATCGCAACGACATAACCGCCGAACGAAACACAGTATGAAAAATATTCACAAACTTGCTAGTTACATCTAAAAGTTACATAAATAACAATTCTGAAAACTCTCGATAACAAACAGACATACAAACTTTACAGGGAAATGGTACTGCTACTGAACTGTGGAGGCGCGACGTACCGAGAATTTTCTACAGTAAAAACATTTTGACCTGCAAGACATGTTCAGTCGATCAAAATTTCAGTTTACTCTTTTTTCACAAAGGAAAGTAATACGCGAAAGTCAATGCCAATATTGTCAAATCAGAAGCAGCGTTGGTCAAATTGGTCAATAAACTTTACCTCATCATTGATGCCTCATTTCAATATCAGTGTTGCGGTTTCTCTCCCGTAGGCGATTCCAATTCCAAATGTTCTTATCCGGGCTGTAAGTAGTCTATTTTCATATACATGTGTGGTTGTTTGAGTATGTTTTTCTTGTTTTCGTCTGAGTTATAAGTTGGTTTCCCCATTGTTCCATGCTTGTTTTCCTTTGTTTGGCGTTGTCTTTGCACCGGCCGCCATCCTGTTTGCTTCTGCTTCGATTCCGGAGATTTCAGGTTCTATTTTGTTAGGAACCATCGTAGTCTGTAGGTTGTGGATTTGCTTTTTGTCTCTTCTCTATCTTCGGACTGCAAACTTGTCACTATATATGTCGTCGTATGACGGTTTTTTTCTTGTTTCTCGCAACCGCCACTTTGTGATGTATGTTCGGTTCTTCACCGTAAGAGGTTGCTTGTTGTCGGCACGTTGTTTTTTGCCTTTATTCTGTCTCATTATTGTTCATTTTCAGACTTTTAAATTACTGTTGCTGCAATAGGTTGCTATCTTCTTCCTCTCTTTCCAGAAGTTTTCATTGAGTTCCCTCTCATTGTTAATTTTGTTACTTAGTTTCTTGCCCTACTTACGTTCTTTACTCTATAATCCTTCCATGTTTCCTTTCCAATATTATCAACTACACTTACTGAGCTGTCATGCCTTATCTGATTACTCTTTTCTACAAACTAAGCGATTACTTGTTCCACCTACTACGCATTCCGCTCTGCATGTTCTCTCTTGTTTGTAATCGGCGTCTCAGTTAATACCTGTAAGCACCTTTCCGCTGCGTTTGTGGAGATTCCTTGGTCCTTTAATCTTTTAGGTCTTTCATTCAGTTTCCTTTTGCCAACTCTTTGGGTAAGTTACTTTCCTTTCCACTATGTGTTATATTCTTTACTTTGTGTTGATCTTTGTTGAATCGCTCTTTGTTCATTTACTCCACACCGGCTGGTTTTATCCTGCCGCTGCTGCCCCTCCACATCTTCTGTTTATACCAAAAATAAATTATTGTCTTGTTGCGCCTATTGCTGCGTTATCTGGACTTGTTTTTGTCGCGGCATTTTTCCTCTGCTAATTGTTTAATGCAACTGGTTATCCCGTGAAGAGTTCTTGAGTCCTGCTGTTTTCAAGCGCAATCGTCAAAATGCAAACGCAGTAGTTTCTTAGCTTGCCTGCATTTTCCTATGCCCGTGTTCTTTGCATTAGTTGTGCTTGTGTTCTCAATCATTTTATGGTTGCTTTCTATCTCTTCTTGTTTCCAGCCGCATCTGTCCTATCATTTGAAATCTGTTCGTTTTGCCTTTTTGTTAAGTTGTTTCTGCTTCGTTTCTCATGCTCTTGAATTTCATTTCTCTCTTGCTTGCGTTCTCCTGGAGGTGCGTTTCATCAAATTTCTTTCTTTCGTCCAGTCATGTTTTTAAACATTTTTGCTGTGTTCTTTAAAGTTTTATCTTTGTTGCTTTGTTACACACGTGGTTCTTTCCCGGTAGTATTTTATATTGTTTCTATTTCCTCTTCTTTTTATCTAATAGTTTTTCTCGTTTTCATCCAATGTGACCCTTTTTGTTAGACTTTTTCATGTTGGGTTAATCGATTCTTTTCGGGTCCTATTCTTGTTCTGTCAGAACTGTTTCCTCAACGTTTCTTCATTCTTACTTCGTTGTTAGCTCATAACGTTCTAAAAATGGTTTCTCGTAAACTTGTTAGTTGCGTTCAACGGGATATCTTTACGTGATCTGTGCGATATTTTTAATGGTTCTCACGTGATTTTCTCTTCCTGCGTGGTGCGCTGTATCCGTAGCTACAATGTATGGTTTATATGCTGTGATGTTCATTATTTGCTGCTTGTAGTTAGTCTTTTCCGTCTTTCCGACAGCGTTCACCTACGTTTCTACTGCTGTCCCTTCAGCTTCTCAAGCGCTGTATCGTTTTATCGGTATTTTGAGTTGTGTTTATGTGACAATCTACGTTATCGTTGTGCTCTCTCGTTTGATTATCGTTAGTATTTCGCATGCAGTTTCATATTCGCTCTGCATTTAGCTGTGGCATTCATATTCTGAATATGTTACGCTTATGAATATATACATTAAGGTGTTCAACGCCTTTATGATTCTGTTTCCGCTTTCTATTTACTTTTAGAATCAAGCTGGTGTGTAATTAATTACCTATTCGTCAATGGTTTGTTTTATGATGAATTGTAAATTTATTTCAAATAAACTTCTGTTTTACATTGTTGTCGCAGTTTCATTGCAACATACAAAAATAATTAAATTATGCAAATAAAACGCAAATTAGATTTATGAAATAATTTTAGACCTAATCTCAAACGAATCATTCATTTGCATTGGGACTTTTCAAGGAACTTTATTTCCACTGAAACTCCCTAACTGAACAGACGAGCACATCAAACAGGTGTTTATTACATTTCATAGTTTCAGTCACCGCACCAACTGTACAACTAACACTGCAGCTGTTGCAAAAAGAAAACAGTGGGAAGCAGACATGTGCGAGAATTGTCGACTTGGTTGGCCAGCTGGTTGATCTTGTTCTTGTCTGTCATTGTTACAATGGTCTTCATCTTCATTTCATTATCAAAATGGATGGATGGAGATCCAACACACGATGGAGTGGATTAACCTGCCTCTAGGTAATCAGTTGATGTTTCGCTACATTAAAAAACATAAGCCACGTGTTTCATCGTGATAACATCCTATTTGCTGTCTTCAATGCTGCTGAGCTATTCGCCATTTTTGATGCAGATTATTAAAGTCTTTGCTATTCTTAATTGCTTTGATTAAATCCTTGCGACACAGTCGACAGGTGTTACTCGGAAAAGCGGTTCGGTGCTAAGGAAGTTCCATCAAATTTAGGACGTAACAATCTTTGCCTTAAACATCAATTCCACTAGAGGAGAGTCTTTCGGTGTAGTCATACAGAATAAACGAGTTGAATGGCAATACTCAATGAGCCAAGCGCTTCTATGGTCGCAGTTTGCCCTTACCCACTTGAGAATTTAGTCGCCATCATTTTCCATAATTGCTTCGCTTTCGGGTGGCGGAAGCAAACGCGTCAGACAGTGCTTCGAATGTTCTAGATCCTGTGCCAGAGTCGAGGTTCGGCAAATAACAATTGGAGTTTGGAGCAGACTCCTTCGAAATATTTGCACCAGGTTCGTCTTGGCTGTCCCCTGTTCTAAAGTGTCAAAACAGGATCGCGCTGTCCTTTTAAAGTGTCCAACTGAATCATGCTAGCTCAAAGCAGGATAAATTAACCCCAAACTTAATCAGATCTTGGTGAATAGATACTTAGCTTCGCTAACTGTCGAGATCAATGGCTTAAGTGTGTAAAAGAGCAATTCTACGCCTATCATATACAGCGAATCTCTAAAATGTAGAACTGACCTCTCGAAATTAGCAGACGAATAAATTGCCTGGAATGTTTCTGGAAGATTCAAACATTCCAATACAAGAAAATGTCGCTGTGCTTCAAATAAACGGAGAAATTGAAATGGAATTGATCAGAAAACGCCATAAAAATAGGTGAGCTTAAAATGTTTGTTAGATCAAAGTTGATAAGGATTGCAAAAAACAGTGCTTTACGTTATAATTTCGGAGAAGCCTTCATCCAGCGGTAGGTCAGAAGAAACTGCTGATGCTAATGATACTGAAATCTTCAGTAGGCCACATTTAATTCTACAATTCATTATTTCTATCAGCCGAGGCAGCGTATAACACACCCTTCCTGGAGATATATCAAATCAGACTTATTTGGAATCTAAGCTAGCGTGCAATCATGGCAACGAACTGTCGGCCTCCTTTGTTCTTAATATTTAGTGACTCTGTTGCTGGCAAATACTTTCGTTGTCTTAATTTTCGTCTTTGGCAGTTGCCGTGTTGCCTGAAATAGTTAGGCTCACCTAACCAAAATAAACCCCGTTATTAAAATTTATTTTCAAACTGACAGTCTTCCAGTGGAGTCACATGCATTTAAACTTGAAGATCTCCGTTATATATCTTGTAGCATTATGTATATGGGGTATGTGGTGAATGGCGTCGTATTGTAGATTGTGGTTAGTAAAGATCCAGTTTCAGAGAAATCGATGCTGTTTGAAGGTACTTAAGCAGATATGCTCAGTTAATTTCCAGTCGTGCAGAGTGAGCTATTTTGTAAAAAGTTCGATGTATGAAATTATGTTTTAGTCTGTTTTTGGTGGCCCGCTAATGCTACAGTCGCGCAACATCGGTAGCTCGTCCCAACGACCGTATAACTTCATCAATGCGGCGGTAGTTGGCAACTTGCTGAATTTTGTACGATCGAAAGAAAGCAAAGCGGATGCCGTAGGTTTGTCATGTTGAATGACGTGTGCTGACTCGACTTTTAGATTTTGGCTGATGCCTCGGCGAAGCTCTACTTCGAGTGTGCTAACAAAGTCGACTTTCTTTGCTTCATAAAAAGTATTACGTTTTGTCATCAATACTTAGTTTCAAGCGTGTTTCGTTAACTATACAATATAACCAGATTTACCTTTTCACGTTGTTGGAAGTAAGATATTCCAGTTTCCGATTGTCAGCTTCCACCGTTGGTTTGGCTACTGTGGAATCTTATCCGTCGCGCCACAGTGGCTTCGCGTTTCCTGCGTCCTCCATTCAGTAGGGGTAGCGACTCAGTTACTGATTGAAATCCTCATCATCTTCGTGTACATCATCGGCAGCCGTCGTCGTGCTGCCACCCGCTAAAACACCTGTTCAGTTTTCTCATTCTGCTTCAGTTTTCTAACAGCGTGTGCTGCCGCTGCAACCCGGGCGACGACCGCGGCGGTGTAACGTACGATAGCGACAACGGCATTGAGGGGTAGGTGGTTAAGTTTCATCGGTAACTTCGCCTTGGATCTCCAACCCTGCTGTCTCATTCGGGCTTTTGACCGGCAGCGGCGGAGTTCATTGGCTGTGCCACTGAGATTCCGTCGTTCTGTCGATGACATCGATGACATTCATTAAGAGCAAATGTAAAGTTGTACAACTTTAGCGGAAGTATGCCTTCTTTGTTCTTACTGTTTCATCTTTAACTTCTAAGTCCTAGGTTTGACGCGCCCAGAGATTCGTACTATCAGTTCAATTTTCAAGACCGCGTGTCCTTTCGTGTTATGGATGCAGACGCGTCACACGATGATGAACCAGTATTTCAGCTTCGGCAGAATACATCCAGACTGTAAAACAGATTCCTTTCATACACTTATCCCCGTACACTGAATCTTATGAAGGTTAATTGAGCAAGTAGTAGTTGCTTTGTCTTCCTTTTTGAAGGCATTCGCAACACGTGCCCAAACCATCGCAGCTGTGATTACTCAATCTGAAACAACAGTGGCAGGACACCAAGGCTCATCCCGATGTCTATACTCCGGACCATGTCGAAAGGCCTAAGGCCAGCGACTCGTCACAGAAAGTCCATTTCAGCTGCTTTTACCCGCGATCGAAGTTTTTCACTCAGTATTCGCCACTTATGACCGTCGGTGAGCATGGAGATGACTGACTTGAGCACCGAAAGCTTAGTTTTCAGACTCTGCTCTTCTCTAGTCATAACGGCTGGGGCCTGTTCATGCACAACGGCTCTTGCTACTCCAATTGACTGGTCGATCTCTTCCTCAAATTTTCCGTTACCATTAAACACGACCCTGAGGTACTTGAACTTCTCCATCAGTTCCACTGCTTCAACGTTAATCTGAACAGAGCAGCGGACAGGAGAACGAGAAATTACTAGGCTTTACGTTTTAGATGCGTTCACACGCATGACTGCCATGTCGCACTCGGCTGCGGACCTTTTCAGAGAATGCTGGTGATCAGTTTCAGAAGATGCCAATAAAACAAGGTGGTCTGCAAACAGCAACCTTCTCGTCTCGACACCTCCTACGTCAATACACTGATCGCGCGTAGCAGCGGATCATCGATTTCACATGTTCACAGGCATGCCCATAGATTGTTGCGCGTGATTCGGTTTCCGACCTCCATACAGTAATCCAGACTATTTTAACCGCACGATTTGACGATCACCTCGAGTATGCCGCTCTTAAGACGCTTCAACACTGTATCCACATCAATGGTCATCACCAAGTTCTATCTAAACCGTCATGCAACGTTGTTTGAAAGTTTCGCTCTCCTATCCTCTAAAGAAAATGATTCTTTCCCATTTGATTCTCTAGTTGCTTCTGCCATCAGATCGGTTGATAGCTCTGCGCTTCTCTTTATGCAAACATCCATTACCGAACGTCGTAAATCAAACGGTACGATTATCAAATCGATCACCGACTTCTATGTATAGCTATAAGCTATGCACGCTTCGACGCTCGAAGATGTTCGTGGTAGGCAGTCAGTCGTTTGCACAAAACTGCAACAACTGTGTTTCGATATTGTTGAGGTCGCTAGTGTCGTTCTTTCAATCATGCATTTCCAGTTTTCAGTGTCTCCAAACTTACGCATTAAAATCGCCCATTAGAATGAAGAACTGTGTAGTCAGCACTAGGTACAAGGCATTTTCCGCATCCTCAAAGAAAAACTCATATTCTCCCTCAAAATTGGACTCATAGACCTGTAATATGATCAGGGCTGTATCTTGTTGTAGGTTCAGTCGGAAGATTGCCACTGCTGCGCTGACAGGCTTCCATTCAGTAATTCTCACAGCCATGCTGGGTTCTCCCAGACAGGCCTGCGCGCGCGTCATGATGTTGACGTCTTAATTGAATTGCATTCACCCGCAGAGGTTAAAGATTCCATAGCGTTGATGCTTCGTTGATGAGGGTGCAACTATATCCAGTTGGTACATTACAGTCTCATCAGCTAGCCCTTGCTCTTCCCCCTAAGTGAGGATATATGCCAATTTTTGACTGTAAACTCTGACTGTCGGTGTCGTTCCCTTGGAGCCGTATCTGACGTGCTATAATGGAATCGGGCTGTCTGCCTGATTCGTTCAGAAACGGTGGCAGCTCCGTTGCTTACTTATATTTTCGTCTTCATTTCGATCTTCGAATTCCCCAAAATGCGAGAAGGTTTATGGCAGTTTTTGATTGCCGAGATTTCTCAGTCTGTCTCAATCCCCCAACAGCCTTCGGGGCTATTATTAACCTCAGGCGATGACCGAGCCGATATAATGTTCGATGACTGCAATTCCATCAGGTGTATGTGGCAGAATTTTACGGTGACCTCGCGACAATCTCTGTCCATCGTCGTGCTTGGGTCTGGCAACGGCGGAGATTCGTACTTTCATTTGGAATTTACAAGTGTACACTGACTAATCTGCACATACATGTTGAAAGTTTACTGCCTCAATAAGATCGACTAAGGTACCTGATTTTCAACTTAAATAAAATATTTGTAATCGAATTATCAGTTGCATAATCTTGTTAAACTGTATAAAATGTTCTCAGCTTGTGTCCATTCGTTTTACACTCTTTTCATGGTTGATCAAGCTGATTGCTGGCATTACATGTCGCTATAATCATGGTTAATTTTTTGTTACGCACTAGTATTGAATTTTTTCGTTCATCGTATGTTAATACTGCAAAATTAAGTAGGTAGCCGAAGCAAAGTGTTATGATAGATGTTAATTTTTTATTTAATATCTTTGCGTTGAATTGTTAGGTAAACTGATAATCAACTGTTAGGTAAACTGATCAAGACGAATCAGAACCTTAAATTGTGCGCATGAGACACAGCATGGTTACACATCTCACGTTCTTTCATGAGCACGTAAAGGAAACATCACGCTGTCTCTTTCGTTCAAAGGTAATCGACATGCTAGCCTTTCTTTCGTCTTGTTAGACCAAGGTACAGTGGAATAAATGAGTGTTCCAGAGAAGCCACAGTGTTCCAGATCACCAGCCAATTTGAAAGCTGTGCTTTTAAGTTGCGAAACCGAGCGAATTTTATCAGCACCGATGCCCTCTGAATGAGTGTTAATGTGAAAGAAAATTCCTGTGATTACACCAAAGATAAGCGGAAACAGATTATTATAACTGCGCGGTCAAATTATTACTAATATATAAAAGACAGGATAAACATGTGTTAACATCAGCCGATGGTTCTTGATGTCATTCTCAGAATATTTAGAAACTTTGTTATCAGAAGCGCAGTTTCAAATTTGAAACAAATCGCTTCAGTAGTGAAACGTATTTTTATGTAGTGCCTGTTACTGTCAAATACCGATCAATTTTTGCCTTAGAACATCTTCGAAAGATTAAGGCAGACAGTTGATGGGAAACTCCTCCCGACTCATGCTGATTTTCCGACGAAGTACTCCTGCTAGAATTTTCGTTCTTTTTAGAATCATTGAGTAATACCGACGACTGCGGTTATTTTGCGCAATTTCTGCCTGCATTAAAGCTGGGTTTGATTCAGTGCATTGTTTAACCATGTGGAAAACTAAGATACTGTGGGATGTCTGAACTCATCTTTTCTATTTTGAACGAAATGTATGCAAGAAACATATTTGTCATTAAGTTTGGAGGGCTGTCTGAACGGTTCCTTGATACCGGTGCAGCTCACCAGGGAAGCAGTGTTTCGGGTTTTCTATTCAGCATTGTCATCAGCGGTAATGAAAAGCTGGTTTAAAATAGATGTTGGCTAGCGTCAGCTCGTGTCCGTTTTACTTGCTCGGCACCGAGAATTCAAAAGTGTTGTAGCTGCGCAGAGGAGCAGCCGAATATATTTCTCTCTGCTGTAGCAGTTGAACTCCTACTTCGTGAAGGCTTCTCACGCAGTCAGTTTGCCACATCCCAATGAGTTTGTACGCGTTGTTGAACAAACTTCTTGCATTCTACATTTTACACTCCGATAGTATTGAAATACTCTAAATTGATAGTTGCTACAACCCAACTTCATTCATTGTCATTTAAATTGAGATGTGATTTCCTAAAAGTAAAAACTGCATGTCCTTACTCATTTAATCTGTGCAGATGCAGTGGAGAACAATATATAACGTCCAGACAGCTCGTTAAGCTGCTCTGATTTCAACAGGGATGCTTTGATTGCTGTGCTGTTTGCTTTACAGTAGGCATTGCATAAGATATATCTGACACTTTATTCAAAACGACTGAAATGTTGATTCGGGCTACTCAATTATTCAATCTTTGATAGCTTTAGATAACATTGAATAATTGTACATATTTTGTGCCTTCGATGGTTGTATCAGCAGTTTCCGTTTGGTTGCATCTGATGACGAGAAGAAGAGTTCCTTGCCCTATTGAGTTGGCTTTAATGAAGTGAAAATGACTGTTCATGGGAATCGAATTCGTAGCTTATTACATATGGGTCAGAGAATTTTCTATTATGTTATTTGTCCTAGCGGTAAGTTGTAATTTTTCTCAGACTATCTGCATATAAAGTCTCCTTGTTTTTATTCGATTGCGTGGTATGCATTTTTGTGATGTTGCTTTCTCACCTAGTCGATGATCATTTGTCACGTCACTGAAAGATTTTGCAGTTTAGCTTACAAGTTGGAGGATACGTTAACATCGTGGTTCAAGGTGACTTTGCTGCATGTGTGGTAATGAAGTTTTCACGATAGCTTTATTGAGTGGTGCATGTAGGAGGTTTTTCTCAGGCTCATCCTTTTCCGCTTCAGCGAGGAGAAGTTTCTCCCAACAGTCAGAAACGAAGTCGTACAATGTCTCTGGGACGACGTAAACGTTAGGTTTGATGCACTGCTGGTGAGCGGTTCACCTTTTTTGTTGTTACTTTGCATAAATCAGACATGTCGTTTAGAAAAAGCGTCTCGTCCAACCGTCGCAGCGGAAGGAGGTGTTGGAACTCTACTACAGTTTGCTCATCACTAGTTTCTGCGAGTATGACGAGGTAATTATTACATTGCTTTATGGTAATTTAACGCCTAGCCAGTTTTATTTGTCTTTACCTTTTAATCTAGTATTTCATTGCCCATGTCGCCAAGTCAAGTTTATTGCCATGGCGTATAGTAGAATAATACTGCTTTTCAGCGATTTGAGGCAAGCAAATAGCAGTAACGCATATGTTAAAAGCGTGCAACACCTCTAAATTAATTAGAAGTGGACCGTGCAAATCGAATCGATACTGTTTTGCATCAGATTCATTGTTAAATGCCTAGGAGTTCCAAAGAACCCGTTTCAGTTACGGTACAACGGAACTCCTGTCCAGCTTCTTCCGGGCTACAGTATTTTCATTTCCGCATGCATCGTCTTCATCTTTACGCGAGGATGTCGTGTAGTAGTATGTTGGATCGTCAAAAATCTGGTTTGCGGTTAGCAGTTAGATCCGTTAGCGAAATTCATAGTGACGAATCATACATCCATCGTAAAACAGTCGCGACCATCCGATGCGAAACTGCTGTCGCTTTAGCAGATAGCCTCTAGCAGCGACGCAGGACCCCAAAGCCGCTGACTGAAAAGGGTCCACAGAATATATTAGCCGCACATTTCACTGCAGGGGCAACACAGCACCAAAATTTTGATCGAAGGTCGTTCGATTTTCCCAGTTTGTGTGCTCGTCGAACATAGAATCGTGTTTTCTTCATCTTAAAGGCGATCAGCTAAACATCGTCAGACCAGCTTATTGAATAATTCAAGTGTCTCAGAAGTAAGAAAAGTGTTTTTGTGACTAGGGGCACTCGCCAGTGCTGCAGGCCGCCGAAGTTACGTTCAGAAGTATAGTTCATCGAGTCTTACTAGGCACGAATGTCTCTGAAATACTTCCTGACGTTCAGCTTCAGTATATTTCACAAGATTAGCTCTGTTATTTTCCACCATGGCCGGTCCCAAGCCAACTCCGCCATGGCCGGTCCCAAGCCCGGATGAGAAAGGAGGAGGGTTGGAGACCGTGGCAAGTCT
>UZAM01010590.1:5060-16678 GCA_900618415.1 Soboliphyme baturini | reverse complement strand
CGAATTGACTACGCTGTTGTCCAGTTTTGTTTTTACCGATTGGAAAGCCAGTTGCGCTTACTAAAGCGAATGAGCGTCGTCTGGACAGCCTCAAACGATACTGGCTACGAAGCATGTTGAAAATCCACTGGTACAGTCGTGTGAGGAACGACCATGTTCTTGCATTAACCGATCTCAAACCAATTTCCGAGTTGCTCAGAAACCGTAGGTTGGCATGGCTCCACTTGCATGCGAGCGATTAAGCTTTGCTGACTGGACAATGCCGGAGTTGGGAGCCGAAACATGGCCAACGAAATATCAATGGCCAGCATATCACTTGGTAAAGGAAACTAAACGGAAGTCTGTTTTTGAGGAGGAACCTTTTCTTCGACGCAGTAAACGGCTCCTAATATCTAAATAGGTAGCGTTGAGATGAGCGGACGTCACGAGTCTTAAGTAACTTAAAGGCAAGGCGGTTAAAGATGTTGATTACAACCTCCCCACCACCACCAAGCGGGTAACATTCGTTCCGTGGAGATCATCCGGTCACGCTTTTTGACTTAAGCGTACAGTGTACGTCACTGTCAGTCTTTGACTATTTGTTTATGGTGACTTTACCCACCAAATCTTCAGTATTATATTATGCAATTTCTGCCACCGTCTTCTAAATACAACTGACTTTTTGTGATAAGAGGTGAATCAGATGTGTTCTTAACGTGTGTTGTTGTACTAACTAGCGCTTGTTGTTTGTTTTTATTAAAATCAAAGCTATTACAGGTGTGGCCGCTGGCTCAGTTGATCAATTTCTATTTTGTGCCGCTTGAATTTCGAGTTGTTTTCGTTCAGATGGTTGCGTTATTCTGGAATACATATCTGGCATGGAGAACAAATCTGAGTCCATGAAGTTTTATGTTATTACGTGATAACTAATTTTACTCTCCATCTGTAGCGGTTTCATAATAAAACTTGAATCGGCCTCGTATCATGTTGAATCACTGTTTCCGGTTGCTATCGATTCATTAATAGCGCAATAATATGAATTGCTTCTTTGTTCAAAGGTACATCATGTTCCGACGATATTCTAAATGGATTTTTGATAATCCGTGGATGTCGCAGATGATAATATCAGGTTAGTGGTTTGGCATTAAGCAAAAATTGCGTTCTTTGATTTTCAGGAACGCTGATGGGAGCTGGAGATGCTTTGTCACAAGTGGTTGTGGAACCGTTGTCTTCATCAAATAAGTTTGACTTCGTTCGAACGGCAAGATTTGTGTTCGTTGGAACGTTTTACACGGTAAAGTGCTTATTTGCGAAAGCGCAACTTTTAGATGAACGTTATTAGAAATTTGGCCGATCGAATATTTTTTTAGTGTTCTTCGTATTATTATTTCCCGACCATTTTCACCACTCGGAATAGTTCTTTTTGCGAAACCGCAACCTCTGTCTTAGTTAAAATGTTAGGTTGCGCACTCACTCACTCACTTAGTCACTAATTCATTCAATCACGTACACACACCATTCGCTCTTTCGCCGTTATGCGCTTTTCCCTGCTTCTACCAAACTTGGTTTTGAAACATGCTATTAATTTTGTCTGAATTTTAGATGGCATTTCTGGCACAGTATCCGTCGTATGCGTGGACGTCGATTAGGTACACCACTGACCTGTGAACAGTTCATAAGGAAACGTTTAAATGCTCAGGAGATGTTTGGAATATTTTGAGAATATGCTAATTCCAGTCTCTGCGGACGCTGACGAATGCCTTTAGCTGCGTTGTTTAGGCGGATGGTATTCTTATGACATCTGCCATTAAATCACTGAAAAGTAGCGATGTTGCATTGAAAGACAGAATCATGCCTGAGATATTATATTTCTTGAATCGCTGTGGTATTTAGGGTATATCGGACTGCATGTAATTTTGGAAAAGCAGCCGTGACAGTCAGTGAAAATCTTTGTCTTCGAAAAGAGAATCAGATGATTACCTCGCAACGTTTGCTGAGAGTAACCTGAGTGCCCAAGAAATGGTAGAGCAGAAGATTGAAGACGAGCATTGTAGCTTCGGCTGCGGTTATAGCACGTTACATAATATCTTTGCTCTCTTTAAATCTTCGGTAGGGTATGGTCGGGAGGGAACACTTTAAGGTGAACTGTGCCACCTTCATAGATTTGGAAGAGATTTATGGCGAAGTGTCCCAATCTGAGCTATAGGAAGTGTTGCGAGAAAACCTGAACAGTTCATAACTCGTCGATGGCGACATCATTGTTACTCACCTGTGCGTGCTTCCGTGATGGGTTCTGATAGCAATAACTAAGGTATTGTCACCATTGAGGATCGATCTCCGTAATGCTTTCGTGATGGATGCGATTTATGGCACCCTTCTTTCATGGAGTTCGTATTTCGGCGCTAATCACGCCTTTCTATGCCATTCATCGAAAGACTCTTGTTTCAGATACAGGAACACAGTTTGGGGAAAGTGCAGAAAGGAAAATGTTGCTATGAAGGCAGTTCATTGGTTTTGAAATCTGTACATTCAAATATTAAGTTGCTGCTCATCTTCCTCTGGTCATATGATAGGCGAAGGCCTTTGTTGATATCATGCTAGAATGCATCGAAGCAGGCTGCAAGATGAAGTTACAGTTTCTTACCAGCTCCTTACAGAATGCTTTCTTGACAGAAAAACAGTTTGTTGTCAGTGGCAAATGGCGTTCAGTGAAAATCAAAAATATTCTTTTTCGTATGCTGAGTTTACTGTCGTCTCTTTTGCTACCAGCGTCTTTCTGATTTCGGTTAGATTCGGTGCTAGATTTTGGTCTAAACATGAAGAGTGATCTGATATAGTTCGCCAGCGAAAAGTGTTATGTCTGGATACGCCTGACGTAATTTAGTACCTGAGGTTTGTACTGACAGCCATGGAGTTGTTCATAATTTGAAAATATTACTGATAGCGTCTAAGTTGAAATAAAAAGCTCGATGAGGCGCTTCCGGCTCATCATCAGTTAAACCTGATGCTCTTGCAACCTCGTTAACCATTCCCTTCTAAATTTTTTTGCTGTCTGCTACTTGCTGAGACTCGATTGACTACCAGGATTTTTTTATGGGCTGCGGGAAGGGGGCGATTACGTAGTGAGTTAGAAGTTGCAGTGCAGCTCGGAGGTGCCCGGTTCAAATTCCGTACACGACGCAAACTTTTTTGTAGTAATTGGTAATTCTCTTGGACAAGGAATTGACTCCACTGTGCTTTGGTGCAGCTAACTGAGCAATGGCTAGCAAGTCATCGACCTGCAAACAATAAAGACAGCATGGTGCTCTGGCGTAGTCGTGCCTACGCGTGCGAAACATACTGCTCTGTTATCTGATACGTACGTCTTAGCACTGCAAGTCGCAATGATCCGTTCGATAGAAAACTCAACATATTTATCAGTAAAAGTTAAACATTTTGGAAAAAAATTGTTTTAAGTATTTTTTCAGTTGTAACAGCTGTTTTCGTACAGTAATACCTGACCTGGTTTATGTGTTAGTGTAGGTGTAGCAAAGCTTAAACAGCAGGGGAAGTTGATTATGCAAGCGATTTGTGACCAATTTCATCTGGCGCATTTGATTTAATTTAGGCGTTGTTCGCCGCTATGACAACAGTCGTATCCTTCGTCTTTACGATGTATGTGTTTGTTTTCCTCGCTGCGGTCTTTTGCAGTCGCTTCGTTACCCTTCATTTCGTGTCGATTACTAGACGGTTCCGTTGACAAGACAGCACTTCGCGAATTTCCACCGCTATTTTGCTTTGCATCAAATCAACCAGGACGCCGGTCAATGATTAATGAAAGCCCCCCCATCCCACCTGGATCAGTCGTTGCTAATTCATCATCGCAGCTAGTTTTGATTACTCCGTGGACGTAGTCGTATAGAGTTTCATAGGCCATGCCCTATTTGGTGTACGTTGTTCGCATTTTCCGTTGCGTTCTGCTTTGCAAGGAAAACTTGTGTTTCACATATCATCATTCTGATGACATCATGGGTGGCTAACAAACTTTATCTTTGCGCTATAAGTCATTACAAGTTAAGCCTTCATTCAAGGAAAGATATATCGCTCTGTGGTTGTCATATGATATCAGTTGGTCGGTCAGTCGATGCTACGTATTTGTTAAATCACTCATTATGTGCAAGCTGTGAAGCGTTTAATTTCTTCAAGACCAGCTTTTACGGCATACTGCACCGCTTATGTGCTTTTAGTTACCAAGGAGATGTTTAAACACTGTTTTATCATATGCTAATACTCGTATCATTTTATTAAATTAAGCTATCTATTGCTCAGCACGGAAGATGTTTCAGGAACTGTTATCCCTCCTTGTTCGCTACCATAAACTAATAACAATACGAATTCGTACACTGGAGTGCGCTAGCAAGCTCAACTTTTCTGAAATAGGGTTTAAGTTGCTTTCGTTGCATTGTTGCATTTATAGGGTCCAAGCTTATGGGCATGGTTTAGATTTCTGGATAAAGTTGCAATTGGTAACAGCTTCACCTCTGCCTTGGGAAGGATGTTGCTTGATCAGGTACTTTCACTTTTCCTTATTAATTTGGTACAGCATATGTGCAGCATATGATAAACTAATGCTATCCTAATCAGTTAAGTGGAAAAGATCAACAAAATGTTAGTTCTTTTGTTCATTAATTCACTGCTATTGCGTAGGTTATTTTGTCACCCAGTGAAGGTTCTGTTCTTTGACACCTTATTACGAGGCGCTCTTAGAACGAAAATCTACGCGCAGCGGATTAGACTTTATGATTTGAGCATGCCGAACGTCGCCCATGTTATGTACTGTTTCGATGCACCGCTTGGTTTGCAAACATTTTAGAGGCTTTTTTGGAGAAGGCTTAATGGTCCTGTTCGTACAGCAGCCACCGAAATACTACTGAGTAAATTCTGCTGTTTGCTGGTGCTTCATACCTTTATGTTTCGTCAGCTTACTTTGACAGAGTCCGGGAAGTGTTTTACATGGGTGTAGTCTGTAAGGTTATTAATCGAGCGTTACTAATCGACCAAAGGATTGTCCCGACAAATTGTATTCATCAGATTTGGTTCAGAGATGCAGATGCAAAGAATTTGTAATTTACTAACCTGATTAAATGTTGATAGTTCTTAAAGGAGTTTTTGTTTGTTGGCCCATAGTTTATCAGCTGAATGTTTTTCGATACACAGCTTGGACAGTCAAACGTAGAATAACGCTGGCTAAGTTTAGTTAACCGTCCACACTTTTCAATGCCCAAAACGGTAACATCATCAGGACCCAATGAAACACATGCGTTGATGAAGTCAACGTTGTGGCACAATAGCCAGATTGATACTGCTAACTTACAGTTGATTTATGGAGGCGTGTAGCTGAGGTAACAGAGTCAATCATACATGAGATTACTGACTGTATCCAAACTGATTTCTCTGAAAGGATTAGAAGTGTGCAAGAGTGTACGTTGCCCATATCGATTTGCCTGGCAAAATATGAAGGGTCTGTACTGTTAGTAACCTCGTAATTCCTCTCGGTTATTGAAACACTCATCGCACCACTGAAGCTACCTCCTACCTTGGTGTGAGGTGCGGTGTTCGAGTCTTCTGTATGACACCTGCGAAATTGTGAAGAAACGCCTTTTAATTCTGACGTCTTGCCGTCTGTAAGTCTTACCTGTTTAAATTCTGTCACAGTCGCTAGAAGTCACTTTCCGAGTTTTCGTTCGGTTTCTGCAAAGAAGTTTCTTGAACAGACACATCCCCAACGATAGTTCGGTTTTATGAGCAGCTGTAAATCTGTTTCACCAAATACTTTTTAATTAGTTTTTGAAACCTCGACATTACCTCTTCTGACGTAGATTATGTAAGTTAAGCTGGGAGTGCAGCGGATCACTAGATAACAGAGTTGGCCTATAAAAATATTTGACTAAAGACAACTTGATGTGGTTAGTTTAGGCTGTCAAAGGCTTTTTCCGTCTTGCAGCCTTGCGTAGGTGCATTTTTTCACTAAATTCATGAAACGTGCTTGTGGGAGCTGAGCTGGTGAAGATACCTGTTTTCTGAGATTGGTATTGGAGAGAGAGAGAAAGAGAAATTTAAATCTCTGATGATTCTTTTCGCAATCGTCACGCCCAGAATATCAAAACTTGGCTAAATTCAAATTCCGCGGTGTATTTGATCCCGATGTTGGGGTCCCTTTCGTAATGTGTGTTGAAAAGTCGTTCAGTACCTGTTGCGTTTCCGTGGGACAAAAATGTCACCGACGAACCAGATGCAGAAAGTGGAGCACCAACAAATTCTGCGTTCCTCATAGGACTCCTCCTCAAATTAGCAATAAAGGTGAAACAAAGCTACGCTGACCACAGAACTAGTCGGAACAGTGTACGTAGAATGATCAGCTGTGCCTGCAGCTTTGAAGACGACACCCACCATCACCAGTCAAACGGTAGGAAGAAGGAATTCAGCACTAGGTTTGTTGCACGCTTTCAGGTGATTACCATGTTGCTGCCGTGTCTTTCAGGATATCTTTAAGAATATATTTATTTGAGTTAACTTTGCGCCTTTACTTTCGCTTACGCTTCGATCGCTTAGGCTTTGTTTTCGCCAATATCTTATTCCGCCCTTATCTTCATCGTCGGGTTACTTCAAGGCCAAAACAGTTCAGGAGCTTTGAAGAAATGGCATGAAGTATGAATTTGAAGATACTGTTGTTTCTGTATCCCTTAACTATTCAATTTTAAGGAATTCTACCCAGTCTATGTAGCTAATTTAAAGGTGGTAAGGATTTGAAGTGTGTTCATAAATATCCAAGTTTTGTTGTAGGTGTGGCCAACCGTTCAATTGATGAACTTCTACTTTATTCCTCTGCATCATCGGTAAGATTTTTGACTGTTGTGACTTAGCGTGCTTGCGTCCTGCTTTAGGAGTTAAGTATTTACTGCTTTCCGCGTCTGAATGGGATGTTCAAGTGATCGTTATCGAACGCCGAACAAGTCTTTAAGAATAGCACTAATCATAGCATTTCTAAATATGTCTTTTTCTATATAAAATAGCGCATGCGACACAAATCGTTGAGCTGTTTCACGCATGGCCCACTGTGAGGGGTGAAATGAGACTTCTTTTTAAAATGGCATATACCAGATATTTAACCAATGTTGTATTGAAATGCTCCAAATTTGGTCAAACGGCTCTCTCGACTGTAATTCTTCTCTTTCGGTACTTAATGTTCCAGATATATCTGAGATGATTGGACAGTTCTTGAAAAACTGTGGGTACGAACACTGATTTCACTTCGGCCCTGAGAATAGAAACATCGTATGTCAGATGTGCTCGAAAATTGCCCTTGCGCACAGTAGCCATTCTTCACCGAGTTGTTCGTGCAGCAACTACCGAAGACTCTGAACGACATATTGGTGACATCATTGAAAGAAATGACGAATTCATGGAGAATCTGAAGTTGTACTTCAGGAAGGTGAAGGATAAAGCACCAACAATGTTCTACGGATGATAGAGAGGACAGTATTGTATGTTGTATTATGATTAAGAGGTGACCCAAGCTATGCTTAGTTTAACATTAGGGTACACGAATTTTAGAATTTTATTTATTCTTCGCCTGCTCACACCAGCTGTGAAATTCTGCGTTGCGCACTGCCATATTAATAGCTGTAAATTGTTTATTCAGTCTATGAGCTAGCTGTGTATTGCTGGCATCTAATTCGATCAAACCCCCAATCACGGAACTTTTGAAATTCGCACAATTGATGGGATTATTTATACGCCTGTTAATCCAAACAATTTCTCTTTGTCCACATTTTATCGCTTTTCCGTCGTTAAAACGTTATGATATGCTGAGACTGTGCCTTTTAAGTCTGTGTATTGGTGTGATAGTTTTAACGGGTTTCGGTACAGAATTTTGGTGACGAAAATTGTCGGCCTGATGTGGAATACCTACCTGGCTTGGAAAACAAATCAGACGGATAATTCGACATCGAGTTCTTAGCGTGTTTCTTAGAGTTGCCTTTGACTTTGGACATGCCGAAAACTTAGAGGTGCGGCTTGAAAATCGTTTACTACTGTAGCTGCTGATAACTTTGTAGAAAGTGTTCTTTTGCGCTACAGAGTCCAACTGTTGTTTCACGCTGGTGGCCTTTTGTCGTTTATTCCGATTCTTCGTCAGGTTGAACCTGACCAGCTGTTTGTTGACGCTGTGATTTTATTGATTTTTCGTTCGTTTCATGATGCAGCTGCATGTTAACCTTAAATCTAACCTCTTACTGCCTTAAAACTGATCTCGATGATCTATTTGTAAAATGCTTGACTAAGTAAACGCTTTTTCAGCGCAACCGTTTTGGCGTAGCGTTGCTTCTAAACGTAACAGATCCATGAGCATGCTTGAATTACTTTTATGAACACGAGACAATCGATAAAACTGTCACGGCAGTGATTCAACTGAAGCTAAAGTATGATACGAGTTAGAATATGAAGTACTTTGTTCTTGCGTTGCTGATCATTAGGAAAAACTGCACTAAGGCGATTGCCGCCGCAGGGCAATGCACGTGATACGCCAGAGGGGTATTGGCATACTACGATAAATCGTGTCGAAATCGGGTTTACAACTTGTATTGAACATTACACTGGATCATCAGCTATTAGGCGTGTCCAGGCGAAATTCAGCAGCAGGATGCGCTCGCACCGGAGAGCATGGTCTACGTCTCTTTCATTCTGGCATGACCAGACCGGAACGCCATTCTGTCCCTATTTTTTGGAGGTTCACCTGTTTACTACCCGTCTTTTTGGCTGGATGCGTCAAAGCTACGAGGGGTTTGTCAGCGGTGTATCATGATTTTGTTATGCATGAAAGGTTCTTTTCTCTTGTTTTCTCGAGTCGAGCTATGGCGATTCGGTTGTTTAGGCACAAGGCAATTTCAGGTTTTGAATTTACTATGTTGCCAATGTTTCGGTGAGCCGAATTTTTGATTATGATACAACCAGTGAGCTGCACTGAAGCAAACCTAAGAGCAGATCGTGCCAAAGGGTCAGTTACTGAAGGCAATTAAGCGATTCCATGTCCAAGAGGTAGCAACCGAAACGGCGCAGCCGTTGCGCACCTTGCCATTGTTCGCACAGATGTCCAGTGGTAATTTGATAAGCAACTTCACACTGTCTGCTTGTTGATCGGTCATGGTGACTTGGCCTCCTTCATTCAATGGTCATTCCTTGAGCATGGGCAAAAGATTAAAATCTTTCTGACGGTGATTTGTTACGGACGTTTCGTGTTAATTAATTCGTATTTAAGTCCTGAGGGTGTTTGCCATATGAATATGCTTTCAGTCCTTACAGTTAATGCAAAATACGATCGTTCTTTTGCAAGCGAGAACGATTGTCAAATTTCTTGCACCATATAAATTCCAATTCCAATATTTGTTTCAGACAGAATACATTATTTAAATTTCATGAGAAAGGCTGAACGCAGAGGAAGGTGAATAGAGTTATCTAACGCGTATTGACGCGGTTTTTCCATCCGCATTGACTTTCAATCCTAATTCAAAACTAGCATTTTCAAGTGGTAACATAAACAACTCTTCTGACACATTTTTGCGGTTACCAAGTAAGCGTAGTTAAGCTACGGTACGTCAATCACTCCATCTTGTTCCATACAGTTAAATTCTTTTATTTTTAAGCACTGGCTTTCTTCTGCGTTGTCGTTTTGTTCTGTTATTCCTATGCTTTCTTTTTCAAGAACTGACTTAACTGTTGATTCCAAGCTAGCGGAATCGTTTCGCTGATGGTGTCTATTTTTCCTCCGAAATCTCGTCACGAGTAAAACTTTTCTGTTTGACTCTTACTCTGCCGCCATCAGGCTACGTCGACTGTATGTTAGACTAGTCATTGACCGGCGTTGACCTTTTTATGCCCTTCATTATCAAACTTTAGTTATGTAAAAGAAAAACGTATGCATACATATGTACGTACGTATATACATGTATACATAAATATATACATACATACCTAGATACACTCATACATACATATAAACATGCGCAAATACATGCACACAAATATGCATAACGTTCATACATTGGTATATGCATCTGTGATGAAAGGTGGAAAATTCTGTTTTATATCCATTTAGTTTCTTGTATCACTATTCACTCCTCATGCCTTCATTTTCTATACCGGATATTCCATCACTGTCGCGGCGGGCAGTTGTTTGAGGAAGTTCTCAACGGTCTGCCTCCGCTGCCAAATGGACATCATAAGTGATGTGACTTCAAAACCGCAGCTGCCAAGAGTTTTATATGCTCGAGTCGTTTAATCGTCGTTTCAGCTATGGAATGTGTTTTTGGATCAAAAACTATTTACAGAACTCTGAAAAACTTCCGAAGAAATAACTCAAGGCAGTGTTATACGCTTTATTTTCCCATCATTCGCTTGTGCCTTTTCCTTTTAGGGCAACGCAAAGCTGGAGAAGACAAGCGCGGTAATCACTAAACCTTGTGATAGCGAACACAGCAACCTTATGGAGTAGTGGAAAAGGTTATGACTCACTGTTACTTGATGACCGAGCCGTTACTTGTCCATATTAATGTGCATTTGAACGCTTGTGTGCTTAATGCTGATGAACAGCTGTCGTTTTCTGAGCTGGAAGGTAAGTTACTTTGTTACTTATTTGACAACAACGGATCATCACTAGTTTATCGTACGCATATTTATCTTCAGTTTTTAGGTCCTGAAACACGTTTTGTGTGTTGCTGAAAAGAAAGCTTTGTTTGCCATGGAAGTGATGTCCCACTGGTACTGATAAACGTGACCGAAATGCTGAGTTTTTTCTGTGCCCAAAAATGAGCACGTTTGAAACTTGAATTGCTCTCATTCGGCTAATAAACTTTTATGCATTAAGTTTTTATGCCTTTGTCTGCCGACGCACCTTTCGCTTTTTGTTCAGATTCTGCTTGAGCTACTTTGCTTCAGACTGCTCTGTCCTTTTCTAAGAATCATGCTATCCAGAACTCGTTTGCTTCTGCAGTCTTACACTAAAGTAGCGTGTAGAGGCCTGTCAGGTAATTTCAAGCGTTTTACTCCTTATTATGTTATTGCTAGGTCACTTAAAACTAATAGCAATACCATTGAATTTAACATTCAAACAGCATTTCTTCAAAATTTTTGCTAGTCTTTCAGAAATGTAGTTAGCATGCGATGTGTAACCAAACAGTTGCGTGTAATCCAAAGTACTATAGTGATTGTTATGCGAATGATGGGTGAACGGTTAAACCTCAGAGGTCGTCCTTAAGCACTCGCAGATATATGAGTACGTCGAAAGAGTGCCGAGTGGACTTAGTTTGCGATATACTCCATTTAACTATCAGCATCTTAAACGGCACGATGTCAGATCAGCTGGTTGAAAGTAACCATTGTAAAATTGCGTTATAATAAATCGTAAAAGTGGAACCTTCTC
Source organism: Soboliphyme baturini (assembly GCA_900618415.1). Lineage (NCBI taxonomy): Eukaryota > Metazoa > Nematoda > Enoplea > Dioctophymatida > Soboliphymatidae > Soboliphyme > Soboliphyme baturini. The sequence goes on along the minus strand of UZAM01010590.1, from coordinate 5,244 downwards.
TAATAGACTGCACGAAACAGAGTTGAAACTGTCAACGATCAGAGAACTAAACATTTGCGGATTTGTTAAATTTAACTATTTATGCGTCGTTTATCATCATTATTAGCCTTTCTCGACCCATTGCTAGATGGAGTGAGACCGCTCCAAGACTTTGCCATGAACTGCTTTCTGTGATTTCTGTCTA
>UZAM01010570.1:5645-17810 GCA_900618415.1 Soboliphyme baturini | reverse complement strand
ACATACATACATACATACATACATACATACATACATACATACATACATACATACATACATACATTCACATGCATCTTCCCTTTCGAGAAAAGGCGGCTATGGATAAGCTGGAATAACAGCAGGATCATTCATAGATTATCTTCGTGTTTCTCGAGCGACTTTTTCCGTGTATGAATCATACCAAGCATATTAGCGAGTTACAGGAAGCTCGTTGTAAAGATGCAATGATAAGAAGAAATCGAGCAATGGTCACCCGTCGAAATGAAATTTATGACTCTATGGAGAGAAATGAGGAAGTGTAGCTCTAAGCTGACAACTCATCATTAATAGTTTATATCCATATGTTGCTCATGTTCATGCTGTTGTCCACTGAAGCATCATCAGGCCTGAAAGAAATGGAATTTCAGGTCAACGTTTTTCGGACAGCGGATTCCGCTGCTGATGTACCGCCTTTCTCTCTTGCATACTCGTGTTTTATGGTCTGGCAGTACAGCAGCCCTGCTGAGGTCGTTTCACCTTGACATTCGGGCTTAGCGACAACGATCTTTCGTCTAGTGCTGTCTAGTGTTTGTTGCGCATTGTCGTTCTCCCTTAAGTCAGGATTGCTCCCACCTTACAAGGTTTTCTTTCTTCGACGGTATAACCTGTTTTCCCCCATCTAATGCAATAGATCTATTCGCCTTTCTCATCTTCCAGTTTCACTCGTAAGTGCCTAGCCTTGCATCAGGCAGTAAATTCAGATTTAACGCTACTTTAGGCCAGCAGGTGAGGCGATTGTTCCTGATGTTTCGCCTAAGCTAGGCGCGAAAGGAAAACATATTATTTTACAGTAGAACTATCTGCTTTCATTTTCTCTGGTTATTGATCTGACCAATTTACTAGGCAAAATTTCTTCTACGAGGCATTTAAGGAAGTTTCCATTCGCTGAAGCTCTTCAGACGCAATCCAGTACTTTGCAAATATCTCTATGATCGGTGCAAAATCTTCCGTATCCCTTCAAAGGGGTTCGCAGCATCTTTCCCTACTCAGTGCACATTATTGGCAGTTAACAGCAGGAAAGGTTGGATTACATCGTTGCAGAGTGACTCAGACGATTCCGTCAATACTTTTCCGGCAACAGTGCTTTGCAACCTCCTTCTAGTACCTATAGGCTTTAGCTCATGAATCATTTAATAGTCAGAAATTATGGGAATGTCTGAGGCTGGTTCCTGCTGACTTCAGTCGCGAAACTCAGTAAGAAGACCACGAGGTTGGCAAAAGAATGACGTCTTTAGTGCACGGCATATTTTGAAATTACAATGTTCCCATGTGCTTTAAGTATGTTACCAACACTAGATAGACAGTTCTTCACTGGAACATTCTAAGAGGGAAGTCCTCTTACATCCTCGTGTCAGCTTCTTTGCATGTTTCCTCGCAGTTCTGATGCGCAAAATAGCCCAGTGGTGATTCAGCGAACCACATGACTTCCCTACGGCATAGCAATCATCTGAAATTTTTGTGCATGAGTGCTTTTGACAGTAGACGGGTACCAAAAAGATGACAGATTCTCACAAGAAATGACATAGTATCAGTGCTCAGTCAGGGAAGGTGTGATCCTTGTTCCTGCTGCACAAGGATGACTAGCTGATTGTCACTCATGAATAATTTCGACAGCATCTCAGCCTCATGTCTAAGAGAAAGACATTGACAGGGGGATATTTCCCTTCTTGAAGGGGAGTGGCAGACAACGAGACATTTCTGCTGCTCCAGCATTGTTGAAGAAAATATATAAGTTATTATTTTAGCATAAATGACTAGTCTCACGGATGCAGCCACGCCCAGGATTCGTTTTTGGGCTGGAAACATGAATTTCGACATACGATCAACTACGTACAGTAGCAGCAAAATATCATCGAGATTGGATAATGAAACCTTCGAAAATTATGGGAATTCCGTGCGGCTCCCAGCCGGAAACGATTATATTTACTGATTTCGTGGCTCAGCCAGGAAACAACAAAAAACACTATTATATTGTATCATATTTAAACCTCGCCTGTTTATTGTGTTGCATTCAAAGCCCACAATCGTTGAATTCAGTGGACTTCTCGCAAGTGGCAGGTCTGTCTCAAAGGCGACTTACGAAAGAGAGTAATGAGTAAAGGCTTAAAGTGTCAAAATCTAAACCATGCAACACTGAAAAATGAAGTCCTCATTCAACGGTTTGAAGAAATTCCAATATAACTGATGAAGATCAAGTTAAAATCGCAAATGAGAAGTATAACTTGTTGCAAGATGATCGTTCTGACATGGAAACAACGTCAGCTTTCAAACAGAAAGTGCATAACATTCTCGCCTGTTTTCATGGAATTAATAGGGCAAAAAGAAAGCTGTTAAGCAGACAACGCTCGATACACTTACTGGTCTGAAGCCCTACCTACCTATGCACATCTGCTGCTGGACATGCAGATCTCGAAGATTTATCATTTTGTAATACTGATTTTCATCAACTATCAACTCTAATTACTGTCTTCGCAGATTTTTCAAAAAATTAAAAAATTTCCTTTATAATATTTAAGGAATGGCATTAACATTTAAAATGAAGATGATGTATAGTTTTTACGCACTGTTCATGCAAGTTCAGTGATGCTTATGCATCGACTAATGACTAAGAATGTCACTATGATAGAGTACTTGAACCGAAGAGTTCGTTTCAGAAAAGGACTCAACGAATCTATGGCGCAACATCAAGTCACTGTGCAGCACGGGATCTGGATCAGTTCAGCATATGAGAGGTACGAACCTTGTCGAGCTTTTCCTCTCGAATGTGTCTTCCGGTTCAGAGTGAGTCAACTCACCCACACTCAAACTTTTGGGCTGAGTTATGCCATGCTACAGCTTCTGTTTGGCTGCTGCAAGTGCTCTCCACTAATTCCCAGTGCAGGCATACAAAAGCATCGTGTCGGTGCCAAAGAAGTGCTCATCAACCGCAGTTCAACCACTATTCTTTCAGACTCATCGCCTTAACTTTCGCACTTCTTGAATTACTAAAGATTCCGTCCTCGAGCAGATTCTCAGGTACATGAGTGATATAGGAAATGTCAAACTACAGAAGAAGGCTTGCTACGAACGAGATCGTCAGTGTACTGAATAGAGGCGGAAGAAATGCAGAGGCGGCGTTCTTCTCTCTGCCCTCCCCTCGCGCAACGGCCAGCTGCTAAAACTTTTCGCAACTTCTGCGGATCGGTCGATCCTTCGGTAGCTTGCCAACTATCTGCTATAATCGCTGCCAGTTAGTGATGTTCGGTTGCCAAAACTCAATGGTGGTACCGAACAGCTTGGATGTAGTAGAACATAGATTCCGTCACCTTGATATTCAATATATTTGTAAATGATATCATTATTGATGCTGTTCTAACAAGTCGTCATTGGGTCTCAGAAGTTGTCCAACGGCTAGAATAATTCAAGAACGGTGTCTCCGCTGTCTGCCGTCTTTCCTCCAGCAAACTCATTCAAAATCTGTAGTAGATCAAGAAGTTGATCTGCGTAATCTAAGCACTAAAAGCTTCCCTCATCTTTCCGTCTTGCTGCTGGGCATTGTTGGCACAGCTGACTAAGTACCTTGGCGTAATTCTTTCATCCAACTTCATATGGATTCGGCGTTTCCAGGCAGTAGTGAAACGTCGTCGCAGGGCATGCTTTTATCCAAAGCACTAAAAAGCCTTCAGGCGTTGTTGGAGGCAAATAATGTCTTCATCTTTGGTCTATCGTTCCCTACTCTACCTGCGCTGCTGCTATCTTATTCCTCGGTTTGCAGGTGTGTGATTTAAACATAATCAGGATGTCGCTAAATTAAACTTCCAAACTCAGTGGTCAGCCATACAAAGATCTTGCAATATTCGCAGCCGAATTTTCTGTCGCAAAATGAGTACAAATAGCCATGAGGATCCTGGATAACCTAACCCTCCAACTACGCAGCAGCCTTGCTCGGTGTCATCCATGTAGTGCATCCACCAGATCATCCCACCTAAGTATATCTTCTTGAACTGAACTGTTCAGAAGATCCATTGCCCTAACATCAGCACCAAATCTCAGGGACCTGGAGGCTGCCCGTCACCACAATTTGGCTATGTTCAATATTGGTGTTTTGTTTCAGTTTTAACTCAGCTGTACTCTATCTGATCTGTTGCATCTTTCCAATTTCTTCCAGCCAATGTATAAGTTATCTTATCTATTATGTATACTTTGTATGAGGCTTGTTTACTCCGCTTTGACTGTGCTGAAAAATAGGGTTTGAGTAACTCCTTCGAAGCATTAAACTTTCAAATTCAACTATTAACTATTCTTTTTACTTTTTTCTAACTTAAGAATACGACCTGATCGTGCGGACTAAGGCAGAACTGCTCGACTCCACTGGCCAACCAGCCCATGACCTATGGTGCTGAATGTTGGCGTGCTACTAAAGCTGAGGAGAAAAAGCTTATAGTTCCACGAAAAGCGACGAAACGAAGAATGTTTAACGTGCCAGTTCCGGGTCGCCTTTCGAAAGCACAATTTCGACAACGACGGACTGGAGAAACAGATGTGATTTCTTCCCTTTACGACATCAGGGGAAAATGGGCAGCCACGTGGCATTCGGTGGATATCAGGAATCACGGCCTCGATTCCGCTGGACCACAAACGTCGAATCGGTCATCCAAGAGCATACGCGGGTGGTGCTGTGGTCGAGCTGTTTTTTCAGCGGTGGAGGCAGAAAGCAAAAATATATAAAATGCATGCTGGATGAACGTCGAGTTGCGTTCGTGGTGCGCCTGTAACGAGGTTTAGTATCAGAGAAGGGATATGAGAAGCCCTGGCATGCGGAACGTCATTTCTGAAGGACAAATATTGGGCGGGCCAATCGATTGATGCAAGACGCATCTAGCACTGTAGATGCTCAGGTATCCTAAAAGCTACCTAGACTACTAGGAGCAGGAAGGCTGTACAATTAACAGTGAAATGCGATGTTCAGAGACGCTGAGTGTTTGTTGATACTCAGGCACACGAACCCGCATCATTCGGCTGATTCTGCCCTTGTATTGAACCTGACTTGGATCAAATTGAATAAATTAATTAACGTCCCCTGACGGAACTTCTGACTGTCCTTGGCGATCGATTGAGTTGCGTTTTCCTCGTCGCGATTTCGAGTGAATCAGCCGTGCGCGCGACTGTTGTAAACATCGTTAAAGCGGGACGACGTCCAACTCAGTGTCCAATTTCGCTGACATTACCGTATCGGTCAAAGCAATTACCAACGCTCCGAAGTCGTGAGGAAAAATTAGCGTTGCAGATTTAATTTAATGACAAACTCCTTTGCATAATTTACGCACAACCGGTACTTCTTTCGCTTCAACAACGAGCAATGCCTATGAGCTGAAACGACTACTGCCTCAAGTGCCTGACTGACGCATCGAACAAACCCTTCTTACACATTTGTCTCATGTGCTGCGATGGCGCTTCCTCCATTTTTGTTATTATCTTAGGGGAGATGGAGTATCCATTTTAAATTATGTAAAATAATGTTTTCTGAAGAACCTCTCAAAGTTCCATCGTAGACCTGAGCATAAATGATGACTCTGTGAGGCAGTTAATGAGGTAAGGTTTGATTATACAGTGTCATGAACCGAATGCCAATCTTCAACGGGTCAAGCGCCTCAGCAGTGCGTAATAATACGCATTTACTGTCACGGATATTCGGCCAGTTGATGCACTGTGACTGTGTAATTAAAACTAACATAAACACCCATAAACAGTCACATTATCTTCTGAATTTGATGCTCGTTTTGAATCAACGGATAATATGATATCATCTAGTTCAATGAATCTAAGTACATAGTCAAAGGACTTTCCTCAAGAGCCAAAGTTTTGATCATACCGTTGTTTTCCGTCAGGGCTGGGGTAACAGGTGAACTACACTTACTACACTTTGACAATTGTCCATCGTTCACGGATTTGGAGAATCTCAAATGCTATGGCATGACTCATGACTCATTTTGAAAGAGTGCTCGAACCATGTCTGCTGTCATGGTGTAAGGAAAGCTATCTAAGTCGCTTTTATTAATTCTTTCACTTTTATGATGCAAATGATTTTCCATAGCACAAGCTGTTCCTTCATTCCAACGTTTCAGCACCCGACACAGAACCCACCATCAGGGAGATTTTCACAACATAGTTATACACAAGGTGGATAATCAAGTACAAAAAATTGCAAACAATCGTGCTGTAAACGACGAAAAAACAAACGTACAACAAAGGGTGAAGCAACTTTACAAAGATAAATGAATTTGGATTATTCTGGCAGAAAAAAAAGACCAGCCAAGTCGTGAAATTGTTTGGGGGATCTGTCTCATTATGGATTTCCATGTAGAACATATGCCAATTGAGCTGGTGAAACTGTTGCACATTATTTCCTTGTTCAAAGAAATATTAAAGCATTCTTTAATGAGTAGGCTGAACCCGTGCCGACTCGAAGGTAGCTTCCGTCAGAAAATAGCTGAAGTCTACCTTTTATTAATGTCGAAATAATTAACTCTAGTAGATATTTTAAAAGTGAAGTTTATCACAAAACCACATTGACGATTATCAAAACTTTAACTCGCATAATCATTTATATAGCACAAGACCTGTAATTACAGCTTTGATAGACAGAGCTGTTAGACTCTATAGCAGTGAAATTTTTAAACAAGAAGTAAAACATAGTAAGACGATCTCATGTGTTAAAAATAATTATGCCATTAAGTTCGTCAACAATGTCATCAACGATGGAATACGTTACTTTAGATCTACTTGTAACACCCAAGATGGAAAAAATAATATTTCAAATACATAACCTTAACTAATTCTATCTCACCGCAAGAATTTCAGTGAAAGGTTTAAAAGAGTACTTAAAACTAAATATAATACGAATGTCATATTTAAAAACTCGAATAAATTTAATGTCTGTTTCCTGATTGTGAGAATAACAAATATCTCAGCTGGACTTGAAAATTACCGTGTAACTGCGGAAAATATCATATGGGAGAAACGGGGAACACCGTCACTGAAAGTAAAATAGATCCCTTGCCAGAGAGAGCTGGAAGAGACGGATTACTGCAGACGAACGATAATGCTATGCTGCAACAAAGCATTCGGGAAGAAAGCAAATCCCAAGACCCCTAACTAGGTCAAGAAACAATGCAAAAAGATTTGCGGGATTTTGCAACACGCAAGAGCGAAATGTCATGACTTCCCCAATGGCAAGATTGCACCGCCATCATTAGAGAAAGGAATCAGTCGAACAGACGCATCAAAGTGGTATTTATTCATTATCCATTCTCGTAACTATTTATTTGTCCATTTATTCGTTATTCAGTATTTATTATCTACTACTTATTATTCAGTCTCGCGACAGTATCAACCGTGGCAATGGATACGAACTTAGCTCGGGTGGAACAAGCCTTGCCAAGCCTATTGCCCAAAAACTACTTAACCAGCAGCATGGGCCGAAAGCATGCCTTTTGGCTCCAAACGTTACAGCCGCGGACCACAGAACGAACTTCGAAAATCAGCCGCGTCTACCTTGAAGAAAGCCCGTGAGATATTAGCCGACACGTCGGTTGGTTAATCATTTGATTGATCAACTTGCTTGCACCGTGTATGAATAATTAGGTTTTTATACTGTTTTTAAGAATGCAAATGTTATTCCTATTAAGGTAATGTTTCCACTCTAATGAATGCTTCGCAATTCTAGAATGTTCTGGATAGTTCCTTCTAACTACACCTTAATGTCCTTTTATTCTTGCTTTCAGGGTCCTGCATTTTCAATGTAAATGGTATATGGCTTCCTGTTAAGAGTGGAGTTATACACTGAGATATGCCTTTGTTTTTGTCATTCACCATTCACCTTTATCCTGAAACAGTGTTCGCCCCGGAAAAATCCAATGTCTCATTCTAGAAGGAAGGCTCTATTCAAAACATCTGACAGCTTGCTAAACTGCGTTATACAGACAATATTCTTTTATGAGTCGCAAGGAGAGCGAGCTTTGTCACCTGATGGCAACGACGCGCAAAACAACTACGAAAGTTGGCTTTTTCCTTACATCTGGAGTTCCAGAGCTATGAAGAACCCCTGAAACACGGCTAGTGAAACGGAGAGGGGGAACAGTGGAGAAAGTTCCGCAATTAAATTATGTTGACCCCATCGCCTTTGTCGATGGTATTTTCCTGCTATAGTTAAATGGGAGAATGCCTTTGATAACCTCCTCAGGAGTTAAGCTATGAAGGCGATATGGGGACAACTCTTTCCATGAAAATCTGCCTCTTCCTTCCCTTGGCAGGTCGCTGATGTTGAGCAGTATGGAGACAGTTGTTCTAACGAAGTAGCAAGAGCAACAGTTGAAGTGCATACAACAATGATTGTTTGTTGGCAGGATCACATAGAGAACGAATGTGGTCCTTTTTGGGAGAAAAAAGAATAAAATAAATTAGGTTGGCTTTGCTAGAGAGACTGGTTGAGCATGAACCATTTATACTGTAGTTCACGAGCTTCTCATGTGGTACGATCAGAATGTCAGTTTCCATATTTTTTCATAATTTGGCACCATATGTGACACTCTTCCTTCATGGAGCTCATGAAAATGCGCTGATCACCGATGCCGTGTCAGTATCCAGGAAAGCCCTTGTTCCTATAGCTAGATCATGATAAATGCACGCAGCCTCCAATTTCTTCCTCATGAAGTGATCTTTATTAATCTGCCTCAATAGAATGAAAAGTGAGTAACCCATCACTGGTTCAATCACATGATCTTGAAACCTCAAACCTCAGGCTTTACCGACTGTGCTATCCTCGTCCAAGACAATGAGGTTGTGAAGAATCTTAATCTGCAAATGGAATCGCTACCATCGTAACAGGAAGATCAGCTGTCAAAGTGTTAGTCATTCAGTCCTACTCCACCGTATTTTGTTCTGCACAAGAGTAAACAAAACGAGCGATTTCAGAGAATCAATGACTCATTTCAAAATTTAATCCGGTGTCCCTCCTACTTGGATTGGTGCACTATATTTCTGTGCTGTAGAACGTCGTATGGCTCTGCTGTGAAGGAGCAAGCAAAATGAGGATACCAGTTGGAGTGAAAGTAGCTCTGGAAACACTTATATTTCTGCTGACGCAACTGCTAGCAAGCTAATGACATATAAAGACTCTCTGCTATTGTCACAGTGATTAATAAAAGGGCAGTGTGCAAAGAAAAAATAAATTTAAACTTAAAAGACTATCATAAAAATATGTTCGTGCGTGGGAGTATGTGAACTGAGGCATACGTTCCTCGAAACCAGATTTAGCATTACGCCGTGAAATTTGGTCTCAGAGAAAGTACTCCTCATTTGACATACATCGGCGTATGAACATATTTTGATATTTATGCAACAGAATAAACGAAGCACCAGTTCCTCAAAAATCAGTCGTAATTAACGCCGTAATTGGTGATTCCAATGAGCAAAATGAGGCGAAATACCTCGGACACTGCAGATGCTCAAATACCATGGAACCGCAGCCTTTTAAAATACCCCCAGGCAACTAAGAGCAAAGGGTGATGCAATTTGAACTGAAATTTGATCTTGGAGGAATTTTGCGCCATGACCAACCATGAGATATTGTAATATGAGCAATTATGATGATGAACTGGACATGAAAGAGAGTGAATTCATCGATAAGCATGGCGAAGATGAGGATTCAACGAGGAGACATCCCAACCTTAGAGCGTGTCCTTTGCGATTGCAAAACGTAATTTAGCAGCATTATTTGACTGTTCCATGCCATATAGTTCTATCAATGTGTTTATAAAGCTATAATCAGTGATAATCATGCAATTTATTCCCGTTCTAGGTTTCTGTTCAGCTCTTCGTAATTAATCCTGGATTTTATTTACCTCATTCATGTTTCTTCTGTGCGTTCTTGGAAAAATGAAACTTTTGTGACTCCATTTTCAGAGAGTAAGCTTCCAAACCTTCAAGTTTGAAGAGGCTTGAAAAGCGACTGGTGTCTAGGCACTAGGTCTAGAGGTTCAGAAGAGAATAATAAGGTTTTTTTGCCTAGCTATGCAAAAATGCATGAGTGAAATAAGTCAAGTGATAGCGGTACATTAAACATCTGACGTCGATGCGCTTCTGGTGTTCTGTCCGTTCAAAACTATTTAGAATTTGATCAGGAGAGCTTAGACAACAGACGGAGATCTCGGTGGGGATATTCTGCAAAAGCTGTTGCCCGCGTAGTATGAAAAAAATGTTGAGTCTAAGGACAGTAAAGTAGTTAGAGTAAAAAAGAGGCAATCTGATGGCCATTACAATTAGCAGCAGCCGTTTTGAGTTATTGGAGAAATACTAATCTTCAAATTTCACTTTGATTTTCTGCAGCTAGCAAACAGCGATGGCGATTATCTCTCTGAAAGGTCGCCCATGCAGTTTCAATGCAGTAGTACCTATCTACCCTTGTTCTATGGTAAATCCTTAATTAAAGGTTCATTAAAAGTGCTTTCATAACATATCAGCTTAAGCATGACTTCCTAAGTGGACGGCTGTAGACATCATATGTATACTTAGAAAAAGAAGCAGATGTTTTTTCGTCTAAACTACTGCTCCTACGTCAATTCAACATCAGTTGAAGAAAGCGACGAAAACATCATATTCGACAGCGGTGAAGAACGCAATTAATTCACTGCGCAACTCGCCTCAGCAAAACAACCTCATTGACGTGTCCGTTCTGTGTCACCGTGTCGTTCGCAGTGAGATGTCGAGGATAAATCATTTCGTGACAGAGCGTCATGTCGATTCGTCCGTCCTTCTCCCGAAAGGCCTGCCGTTGACGTACGCCCAAGCAACGAACCGTAAACAACTAAAAATTGGCTATCGCCTTTCCACTAGGTACCGGTCATTCGCAGAGCCTCATATCATACAGCATACTTACAAGCATACCGTAAACTCGCATTCAATCGAGATGCTTGTATCCCTCATGCTATATATCACATCTGTTGCTTTCGGGTTGAAATGCATCTCTGTTGGTCCCAGGAGCATTCACATTGTTCAAGCCGACATTTTAGTATCATGGTGCTTGCACGCAATGCAGATGCTCAAGTGCCATGGATCTTGGCATCTCAAATGTACTATTCAGTAGTTATTACTGATTCGCAGGCAGATCATTCATGTTGCTTTCGGCCCCAACATGTATATAGCGTACAACAGCAAGATAACTATTGCGCAGTGCCGACAAAAAGCAAGAAATGACACTTTAATACAGATGGAATCATGAACGTATAGATTTAATGTAGTACCACTGATATTCTATAGAGCCCAGTTCTCGTTTTTGGAATGATGGCGTGTAACGGAAATCTGAGAGTAGCAGTTGTTAAATCTGTGTCAATCGGGTGGGTACTGCGTTTGCAATATTCATTCAGCGAAGACCATAGAACTGCTACAATCCTCCAGATCTCGAGATAGACTAATACATCGCCAAAAACCCACTTCTTTTAAGGCTTCATAATGGGCTTGGCAATTTACATTATGCAAATCGGTAGCGCAAATTAAAATGTGCCTCAAACAAGCTCAAACGACGAAGGTGGAAGTTCCTCATGTCGTTGGCGTAAGTCATGTGATCAGACCATGATAACCTGTCACTGACAACTGCATAAAAATATACTTACTTCATTTTTATAACTCTGGTGGTGAAGTAGACAAGTTTTTTTCACTAGCAAGGTTGACGAGGCCATGGTTCCATGTGTTAAAATCAAAAAAGACACATTCAACACACTTGTTTAGATTAAATGGCCTCTTGGCCTTTGGGACCAAGAGAAGAAACGGCGTTTCCCTATATCCGATGAACGACATGAATGGGTCACTATTGACGACGGTTTGCATTATTCAGAAGCTAGTTCTTTTAATCCAAAAGTAATGTTCTCACTTCGATGTAAATTTGTGCTCTGCAGTTTGCACGGTTATAATTATACTCATGATTCTGCATATCAGATATGTTGGCAACTCTTCTTGACGTTGTTTGTGCAGCTGACAGCTAACCTTTTCTAATATGAGACACCGTTTCACAAATTTATGCTACTTTAATGCTCACGCTTTGCTATCTTGAAATAAAGATGACAAAAAGCACAGCAACTGTACATCAGATAA